>KV417611.1:9945-98548 GCA_001630335.1 Athelia psychrophila
GTTTCGCTACCCAAGCTCTCACATCTTGGAGGTTACTCTCTACGGTAGACTCTAGGTTCGATCGAAATTGTCTGGCGTTTGCCCTCGGGAAACTATGTCAAGGGCATTCGGGTTGCTTTCATGGTTCGCGTTTCCTGTCCTAAAAAGTTCTGCTTTAGTGTGCGAACAGCTATAGTGTGTGCACCCACTCAACTTGACACCGACTCTGTAATGTGGAACCCCGATGCGAAGCCATCGCGTTTAACTAAAACGCATTCGCGATTGCGGTGCTGGAAAGCCATTGGGTGCTCAAAACGTTGAGCCTATGATTATGGTACGAACGCCACATGTCACATGATACTTACACGCGTGCGGCCAGCGCGGGCCCACGACAAGCTGCCTACTCGTAAATGCACTGATCGGCCGTTACCCAAGGTCTCACATCTTGGCGGTGACTCTCTACAGTAGACTGTACTCCGCGTATACACGCGTCCCCTGGCACGTCCAGGGTCCTGGGTGACGCGGTCAGACTTGCAAGTGGGCTCTACCATTAATATTAGGAATCGTCGTCGTGCGAGTGGATATAGCCAGAGGCTATATAATGCAATCTCTTCCCCCCTCCATAAACATCCACTAGCGCAACCATGTCCACTCAGAGCCAAAAGTCTATGCCCTACGTCCGCCTGGGAAAATCAGGGCTCAAGGTGTCCAAGATCATCCTGGGGTGCATGTCCTACGGCACGCCCGCCTGGGAGTCCTGGGTCCTCCCAGAGGAGGACGGCATCGCGCACATCAAGGCCGCCTACGACGCGGGCATCAACACCTTCGACACCGCCAACGTCTACTCGAACGGCGGCTCGGAGATCGTCCTCGGCAAGGCCATCAAGCAGCATAGTCTCCCCCGGCACGAGATTGTCGTAATGACCAAGGTCTTCTTCACGGTCGCGCGCGGCGGCGGCGCGGGCTTCGGCACGACGCCCGCTGGGCTTGATGCGGCTGGCTATGCGAACCAACGGGGCCTGAGCAGGAAGCACATATTCGAGAGCGTGAAGCACAGCCTGGAGCGGCTGCAGCTGGAGTATGTGGATGTGCTGCAGTGCCACCGGTTCGACAACGAGACGCCGATCGAGGAAACGATGCAGGCGCTGCACGATGTGGTGCAGGCGGGGCACGCGCGCTACATCGGCATGTCGTCCTGCTGGGCCTGGCAGTGTGCGTTACCTCCCGTCCACTCCAGTCTGTTGTCTATTGTGTGCGCTAATGCCGGTCCCGCGCAGTCCACGCGATGCAGAACTACGCGATCGCGCACAACCTCACGCCCTTCATCTCGATGCAGAACCACTACAGCCTCGCGTACCGCGAGGAGGAGCGTGAGATGATGCCCACCCTCAAAGTGCGTTCCCTCTCTCGTCCTCGCACTTTCTTTCTGCCTCTGTTCTGTAAAGGACACCAGGCTAACAGCGCACAGCACTTCGGCGTAGGCTCCATGCCCTGGTCGCCCCTCGCGCGCGGGCTGCTCACGCGCCCGCTCGGCGCGCAGGCGGCCACGAAGCGCGGCGCGGTCGACCGCATCATCCACCGGTACACCCAGTTCGACGGGGACAAGGAGATCGTCAACAGGTGCGTTTCCCTTTGTCATGTTTCCCCATAATCATAATCATTTGTGCGGTGCAATGGAATGCTAATTGGTTATTGGTTATTGGTTGAGCAGGGTCGAAGCGCTAGCAAAGCAGAAGAACGCGAGCATGGCGCAGGTGGCGCTGGCGTGGGTAATGCAGAAGGACGGCGTCACTGCGCCGATTGTCGGCACGACAAGCTTGGAGAACTTGCGGGATCTCGTCGGTGCGTACACCTAAATTGATTACTGGCGCTGCGCATAATTACTCAATTGCATAATTACTTGTTGTTGATAGGCGCGGTACACCTGGAGCTGAGTGCGGAGGAGGTGAAGAGCTTGGAGGAGATGTACCAGCCGCGCGCTACGAATGGGCATACCTGAATCTTGATGCCACTGGCTGTGCGTCATAGCATATGTATCTCCGGTTTCATTGCGCATCTGAGGAAGGAGGCCGAGGCGAAGGAAAGGGCGGTGGGCTGGGTCTGATTGGGTCCACTTGTAATTTAGTATGGCAAGCGATGCAAATGAGAAGCTTTGCGACACGCCCGCCTCGCTGTTCCGGAAAACCTTGGACAGGTTTTGTGCAGGTTGCTTGTCTCTCTACCACTGACCAGTTTATTTAATCCCGGTCGTGTGCTGATTCTCCAACCCCCAGTGTAAAAAGCCAGCCGGAGCGGGCGAGGAAGAAACGAGAAAGAAAAGAAAAAGAGTGCCATAAATGCAAGAGTAGATAATAGTATATTCTAGATGTGAACGAGTCTGATCGGTGCATCTCACATCAAACCATTTCGCCTGCTAACAGAGCCCAACAAAAACGCATCTCGCCGTGCCTAATCTAGTTGCTAGTTGCAGTCGTGAAGGGGGTGGTGGCGAGCCCAACCCGCTGGTTGGCGGTGTCATATTCGCTGTAGAAGCGCTCCAGGAACGTGTATCCGTTGATGAAGTCGAGACCACTACCGCTGGAGGTACCGATCTGCAGTTCGTGGTCAACATCCAACCTTTCACAATGCCAAAAAGCGCCAACAAGGCACTCACATCGGCGGCGATCAGGTATATGTGCCCAGCGGAACCCCCAAACCCTGAGTTCAAGCTCCGGGGGAAAATTTGGGCATTAGCAGTCAGTTCAAAGGTTGAACCGCCGATCGAGAAGAAGAGTGATTGTAAGTTGCTGTACTGGTCCGGAGTCAGCTGGAGCAGCCCCGTCGTCTGGTCAAACACCCCGCCGGTTGCACTCGTGTAAGCTTTAAACGCATCGGTCGCGAGCATGAGCAGCGTGGTGCCCGTGTCGACGATGCCTGCGGTGGTGGAGAGGATAGATGGACCGGCGTCACCATAAGTGATACTTTGGTCGATACCCCAGTATGTGTTAGAGGGGGATGTAGCGGTTATCGGGACGTAAGTAATAGCGCCTGTGTACTTTGATGAGTCGCTGTGTTTTTGAGTTCAGTGAGGCTTCATGGTTCAGGACAGCAGGAGCACCCACGTTCCGCCGAAACTTAGCTCGCCGTTGACCTGGTTAGTATCCGAAGTGACTATGGCACATACATCAATGACTGCACGTGCTGAATCTCGGCGGAGAACTCACTAGGTTCGAACGAGATGCCAATGGTATGGTCGGTGATAGTTCCCGTCGTGAAGAGGTTGTCTGTGACGGTAGGAATGGCGGCCTTGGTGTCTGGTGAGAGTGTGCCTATAGTGAGGTCGGTAGGACCGATGCTGCGTTTAACATATTTTATGAGAAATAGTCGAGGAGCGTGAATTGGAGGGACATACCCCAAAATACCATCGAGTCCTTTGAGTCCTGTAGAGGTGGATGCAACGCCAATGCCTGCAAGACGGGATCAGCTCTTATTAGTGGAGAAGCCATTGGCAGTACCACATACTTTGCTTGGAGATAACAAGCCCGGAAGCGATGGTGACCTGATCGATGTCTGATTAAAGCTCAGTGCAAGCTCATCCGCAACGAACTGGGAAACAGAACCCACATTCTGTGCCACTGAACGAGCCAAATCCGTAGGAAACAGAAACTGTATCCGGGGTTTGTTGACTCGTGCTCGTCGGTGTGTATGCCGTATTCGCGCCTATCCAGGTGTTCGAGCTACCAGTGTCGATTATGAGGTCGTCTATACGGGTGTCTGATGAGCTTGGGGAAGAGGATGTGTTGAGCTGGAATATAGCTTACAATTCGTGGCCGGTGATCCCACCCCGACGCTGGCTATGTATTGTATCTGAAGGGGAATCAAGCAAATATCACCGCCGGTCCAGATGGCACACTCACTCCAGTGTTGGTGGCCGGACTTGATATTACCGCGCGTTTGTTTGCGCCCCCTGATGTGGACTTCAGGGCCTTGGCGCGGGCTTGGTCCGCTTTGACAATGTCCAAGAAGCTGGACAGGTTCAAGCTACGCTTGAATGGCAGGGTAGCCAGCTTGCTGCTGGTTAGGACGGGGCCGGCGCTGACTCCAGCGAAGGATACAGCGAGAGTCAAGAGAGCAAGAAGGGATTTGACAGGGAGCATGGTAACTGAGCAAGTGGGTGATACTATGGCTGGGGGAATGAACCTGGGGACAACGTTGCGAGCCAACGTTGGCCTTTATACAGTCGGTGAGTGGGTGATCGCGCTAGTCTTAGTCGATACGGCATGGCGTATTGTATTGCGATGAACTCTACCATCTCGTTCCATCAAATGATGATGTGTGCAGGAAGGGAAGCAAGCAAGCTGAATGGGAAAGAAGAGCTGATGCGACAAGAAAATTATTGGCAGGATG
This sequence comes from Athelia psychrophila, assembly GCA_001630335.1. Lineage (NCBI taxonomy): Eukaryota > Fungi > Basidiomycota > Agaricomycetes > Atheliales > Atheliaceae > Athelia > Athelia psychrophila. Next base: position 14,311 of record KV417611.1, read on the forward strand.
CGGCTTGGATGCGGCTGTTACGTCTTGCCATTGCATTGCCATATATTTCTGGTTAGGCAAAACTTAGTGATCACCGGGCAGGTATCTGCAGGCAACCTCACCTTGGCCTCACCGAGCTCAGTCTGGCCAAGCAAAAACGTCAGAGATGGGGCCGCAGCAATCTTGTTGGATTCAAGGCACGGGCGACTGCAAGCTACATTCAGAGCAAGCCCGCTTCTCGAATATCCGCGCTGGTGAGTCAGCGACCTTCATATGTTAATGTAAGTAGCGTCTCGGAGAATAATATATGACAGTATGGCACGATGAAGTTAGCACCTCGATCGACCGGCTTCTTTGTATAAAGTTTCCGCTTTGGGAAGCGAATAAGCCTGAATAAGCATGGATTAGCCGTCGCGCCATGAACCGGAGTGTAATAGGCCTAGGTTAGATGAAAGATCAGACCAAGGAGGAACGAGAGGGCCGAATCACTGGTAAGTTGAATCCACAGAGAAGTAACAAGTCACAAGGCACACGCAACTGAACTAGGTACCGAGACACGTGGTTAGTAATATGTACCGAACCTTCACAGCATGCTCACTGCTCACCTGGTCAGGTGCGATATCTAGCTCAGGCTGACCAAGTGAAACAGATGGAAGCCATCGGGGAAAGTTTGGTACCAGCCCGGACTGCCAGAAACTCTGAGTCTCTGTGGCATCGAGAATCGAGAATTGACGCTCTTAGTTCTGATCTACTCACTGAGAACCTCTGAGGGCTGGGACAAAGCGCTCCGTGTAGCGCTACGCGTAGCGCTCCTGATGCCAAGCCTGTTTCGCAAAGAGCCACTACGCCGCTCGATCAGGCATAAGTCCACTATGCTTACGTGCTTAGGCTAATATGAGTTCCGCCCGGAGCTCGATTTACATGACGCCGTCCATTGTGCGCAGCTGGCTGCTGCATATTGCACGATCGTAAACCTATAAATTGTATTTTATCAAGTGCTTGCAATGCAATACTCCCCGCACAATCGTGGCACGACCTGACAATGGGGGTAACTGGTCTCGGAGAAGGGAACTCGGAGAAGAATGTACATAATATTATTAATACACCTGCCCGTGGCCGGCCACGGTTGACAGCACTGTCAGCCGGAGTGCTTCACTGAAATTGTATACACAAAGGATAGGAATCGGCAATCATTTCTGAATAGACCAATGTATTTTAAACTATGTACTATACACTTTTACTTTATGAAGCTTGCTTAGCAAACCGCGGGCAAGATGGTGTGCAGCCAGCTCCTGTTGACAGGAACTGGTTACACTGACAACGGAAGATGACATGAGCTGTTGCGCGAGCCGAGGATGCCGGTTGTGGCGGAGCTGATGTCATGTGAAAGTGATATATTGGGAAGGTGACCCAAACCACCTCGAATTAGAGGCGGGAGTACAGTAGGGGGTACACTGGGTAACTCCCGCTCTATTAGATGTGTGATGTAGTGTGATGACTAATACATTGAGTCACAGTATAGAGTCCCAATGCGGATGGATGAGTGTCAGGGGGGAGCTTGGCATCTGTAGTCATAGCGCTATGTGTAGCGCTACACGTAGCGGCCTGTTCCAGCAGTCTGACTTTCTGTACTCACTGATCAGGAAATTGCGAGGGCGCCGGTATTACTGGATAGGGTTGGGCAGCCCCTGGCAGCCCGTTGTCATTCCCAGGCATGTTTGGCACCGCAGCTAAGGCTAAATAGGATCTTATAGTCCATTGTAATGCGAGTCCACTATACCAAAGCCCGCATAATATAACATAATGCCAGCCTAATGAGAAAGGGTTATAATCTTGTGGCATGATTACCGGAGGAAACTGTAATTACTTGGCAGCCCATTGTCATAGGGTGTCATTCCCAGACATGTCGGCGCCGCAGATAAAGCTAGATAAAGTCCTATAATCTAATATGATTCAGTGCTAAGGCCACTGAGGTAGGGGGAGCTTGTACGGCTTAATTCACTCAAGGCTGCATCATCTGTTTGACAAAACTCACAGAGCACAGACACAAAGTTCTCACGGGGTGCCCATTGGATCCGTTCTCACGGGGGGCACATTGGGCCCGAACCAGCGAGAGCATACGAGGGCCAGAACAAACTCATATGTAGCCATATGCGTATGGCTACGCAGATGCCACACCACAGCCTCATAAAGATCCACTACACCGCTCAATAAGGCAAGCCAGTCGGTTCTGTGTGTCATAGGCTGGGAAATATTAAGGGTCCTTGCACAAGTTGATGAGATTAATCACGGCATCCCGGCCGCCAGGGGCCTTAAGCCGTTGGCGCGTTGGCCCAATGTTGGCCCTCATTGTCAGAGAACAACCGTCAAGGTCTAGTGAGGATGAAAGAGGATGTGATTGGCAAGTAAAGTGTAAGGAACAATGGTACTAACTATGCTACTATACAAGATCGGGGAAAGTTTGGTACCAGCCCGGACTGCCAGAAACTCTGAGTCTCTGTGGCATCGAGAATCGAGAATTGACGCTCTTAGTTCTGATCTACTTACATCAGGAAATTGCGAGGGCGCCGGTATTACTGGATAGGGTTGGGCAGCCCCTGGCAGCCCGTTGTCATTCCCGGGCACGTTTGGCACCGCAGCTAAGGCTAGATAGGATCTTATAGTCCATTGTAATGCGAGTGGTTGCCTTCCCGCAGGATCTGAAATTGTAGATTCTGCTTCAGACTCAAATTTTTTCCAACTCCGATGAATAATGTTTGCCCTTTTCAGACCTTTTTAGACCGTAGACCAATCTGAAATCTGCACAAGTTACACTGGAGACTGATTTTTCCCGATCACTGTTACCACATTTGGTCCCACCACTGGCTGTGCTGGCCACCTTCACGTCCTGTTGTGCACGCTCTCAGACGCTCTCCCTCCTCACACTATGGATATAGGTTGTTAGAATAGGACCCGGAGAAAGGCATAGAAGACGAGGATGAGGAAATTATTCAACCTGAAGGGTGAGATATGTGTTTTCATAAGCTATATACCGACTACATTTGAAGCCATACACGTGATATATGGAGGCAAGGGGAAGAAAGCTGATGTTGCGTGAGAATTTGTGAGTGTTGAGTGCCGAAAGGGGAAGGACACAAGTTCCGAATGATCAACGGAAATTCTGAGGAGGGGATTTAATCTGGAAGGGGGTCGACCCCAGTCTCCTACCCATTCATCATTGAAGGGTTTTATGGGGGGACACATTATCGTACTTCATGCAATGTCAATTATCAGAGAAATTTATCACATGATATTGATATTTTCCTAAAAGAGTATAATAATTCCGACCTTCAAACCCCCCAAACCCTTCAAGACAACTGGACGAAAACGTGCGCCACATTTCCAAGATACAATAACAAACAACGCTCCTGCGCGTCACCCACCTCCTAAGTAGATAAGATTGAATTCGGCCTGCAATGGTCCCTCCACGCCGCTACGAAATTCCGTCCTTTGCTGACATACGGCGGCTCACTCAAGAGAAGCTCGGCTACCGGCCATGCTTGTGGCAAATCCGAGTGGTCGAAGGCCTCCTAAAGCACGACAAGGACATTATTGCGGTTGCAGCGACAGGTTCCGGCAAGACACTCACCTTCTGGATGCCCTTGCTGTTCCGAGAGGACGGCATTCAGATTATAATCACACCAATAAACTATCTCGGTAAGCAAAATGTTGATAGCTTGGCGAACATGCCCGAAGGCATTGAAGCGATCACGGTGACGGCGAAAAACGCGACTAAAGAGACTTTCGAGGTGAGAAATATCCACTAAAAACGAGATAAAACCACTCACTATCATGCAGGACATCAAGAACTTAAAGTATTGAGTCATAGTCACGAACATCGAGATTTTCGACCAGGTTGGCGGGCACTTTGATAAACTATGGAAATACGACCCCTTCACGTCAAAAGTGATCAGTATCATATGGGATGAAGCTCACTGTGTCAGTAAATGGGGCGAGTTCCGCCCGGAATACAAGACCGCGGGCTGTCTGCGCTGGATAATTCCCCGGCACATCCCATTCTATATCACCTCAGCAACTTTGCCACCGATCGTGCTGCAGGACGTCATGAGCATTCTGCATATGTCGAAAGACAATGCATATGTAATGCTACGCTCGAACGATCACTCGAACGTACACATTTGCGTCCGTGAAATGCTTTACCCTGCCAAGTCATACCTTGATCTCGCATTCCTCATCCCTGAGAAACCGCCGCCGGGAGGATGGAGCAACTGGCTGATGCCGAAATTTGTTATATTTTTTGACAACATATCCGACTCGATGGGCGCTGCGAAGTTCCTGCGCGCGCGGCTGCCTCCAGAACTACAGCACATGGTCAAGTGGTTCAATGCCAATATGTCGGCGGAGTTTCGTGAGGTTGAGGGCTTGAAGTTGAAGGATGGAGACATTTGGGGCCTCTGCTGCACAGACTCTTTCGGAATGGTAAGTGTACACATACATATCAATTTCTTGACTAACCATCACGCATCAGGGAGTGGACTTGCCAGACATCGAGCTCGGCATTCAATGGCGAGCCTCGTGTGACCTCTGCACTTTGTGGCAGCGCTTCGGGCGGGCTGCCCGAAAGCAAACAATGACAGGGACAGCATTGTTCCTGGTTGAGTCAAAATACTTTGACGACGCCAAAGCGAAGAAGGCTACAGCAGCAGAGAATCGCAAACGGAAGGCTGCAGAGAAGGCACTGGGTCTGCCACCCACAAAGCGTACACGTTTAGAGAATGGTGCACAGAGCACGGCACAGGATACAATGGCGCCAGAGGGAGACAACAGAGACGACGACGATGACGACGAAAAGGACGAAGATGAAGATGCGGAGGATGAGGCTGAGAGACTTGCATTTGAGGCAGGTCGGCGTGCCGCGTACGAGAAGGTGCCGGTGCTGGAAAGAAAACGGGGCACACGGCCAGTGGAACAGATAGAGCCTGTGATGGACGACCTCATCAATGCCAAGACTCGCCCCGATGTGGGATGCTCGTGCAAGCCAGCGAAGCTGTATTTCCGACAGGACATGCATGGTAAGTGATCGAAAGCGGAAGTAAAGCAGTGGGCTGACCGTACACACAGAGTTCGACCATCTTGACTGCAACCCCCACACCCCCAACAAGACTGGCTGCTTGCGCTGTGTTGTACACAAACCCCTGATCTGCTGTGAGCTATGTGATCTGGACGCCTTCACAGAATTTGCTCGTGTCGACGTTGAGGGACGAAAACGTACTCGGCGCAACCGCGCACACATTCCAAAGTACGACACTCAGCCGCACAATATGGAGCTACGCAAGGCCCTTCACCAGTTTCGCAAGGACGAGACCATCAAGGTCTTCAACCTGGTGACACTGAAAAACATTGGCCCTAGCATCATCCTGTCCAATGCGCTTCTCGACCGCATTGTTGATTGTGCACATGTCCGCAAGATCTCCACCATCGATCACCTCAAGCATGAGACCCAATGGAACCGTGCAGATGCTTGTGGCTAAGGCTCCAACCATTTAGTTTCCGTTTACAGGAAATCCGTAATTAAACGGAAACTGTAAATAGATAGTTGTAAACTGTTTATAAATGGTAAATGGTTACTGTACACGGTATTTAACAAGGGCGCCACCATGCGAGCAAACGGGACTGTGGAAAGTAAGACAATGCATATGCACAGCAACATGGAACACGAGGGACTGACCCAGATGTTTGTGCTTGATTGAGATGTAATATACTAGGGAGACATGTATACTATGAGCTAATGAGAATGGTGTTGGGGACAGATAGCCCACGGGTGCGCATGGGCTTGGAGAGAGATCAGACCGGTTTCTGTCACATAGTGTGATACTCCAAATCCTGAATGGCAGCTCTGTATAGTCAGTAATATTAATTCCATGGAGACAAATTGACTTACTGTCCAGTGTGTCCCCCTGCACAAGTGCCCACTGAGTGCTGATCCATAGTGGTGTCGGTACAAGCGACACCGACAACCGGAAGTGTCGGAAGCCGGATTCCGGTGGCCCGATCATCATTGTCAATAATGTTACAGCCTTGCTTTTCGACACTGTCAAAATCTGTAGGGACTGGTATCACAGATATATCATAATAGGTACAGAATATCTGCCCAAAGTGAGGCTTTGAGTCTCTGACTCACCTCTGTGAGAGGTACAATTAATTAACTGTTTACAACAACCATTTACCATTTATAAATGTTTACAACCGTTTATTGGCCTCTGGCATATTTAAACAGTAAATGTAAATGGTATAAACAGTTTTAAACAGTAAATAAATGAAATGGTTGGAGCCTTACTTGTGGCCAAACCATTCTCGATCTCATTGCCGCTCATCCACCACCAGCTCCACTTGTAACTGTTCGTGAACCCCCACTGCTCATCCAGCCCTCGCCTCGTGATTTACCACCACTTCCCGCCTTAGACCCCGCCTCATTTTATTCAACTCTAAATAATAATCATGTAAATATGTCCAGACAGTAGTACAATGATAATGTGCCGCTGATACACATTGGACAGCAAGCTACGGGTGGCGCGTACTCGCAACTCAAATTTATTCTGACGGGCTGTTTACAGGACAAAACTGGCAATTGGGAAGTCTTCCTATTGTCACATACAATGCATTTATGTATTCAAAACGGTACCCAAGCCGCGTGTGAGCTGAGCGCTGACTCGGCGGGTGCGAGCAACTGGCTCTGCATTCTCGATGACGCGAAGCACCCGGGGTATGTTTTAAACACTTGAACCCGCTATTTATATCAATACTAACATTACCTACTTTCCATTTTTTCTTAGAGAATAGCGTGTCCAGTCGAACGAACGGTTCAACACAGATCTCCAGCGTTTCGGAGGTAGTACCTTGGATCGGTCAATGAAATATTTCATTGACTGATCCAAGGTACTGCCTCCGGTGGTACACAGTGCCTTCTGCTTCGCCCATCTCGTGCCCGCCAGGTGAGTCAATTCCCTCAGCAATCTCAGTGTGCACTGCGATATGTCGGGACCCCGCCTAGGACCCACGCCTGCGGCGCTCGTTGAGATCATCAGCCTTGATCGAGAATGCTGAACCCCTCTTTTTCTGTAGGAACTGCGCGCGCTGTACGCCAGGTAAGTCGTGCCCACCCTCCTTCTCCAAATGGAACGCCGCAGGCTCGGAGTAGCCTATGCAAACCAGCGCGCAGAACAAGATGTGCTCGCCGTCGTCGCCGTCGCACCGCCGCGTAGCCCCCATGACCTCCGGCGCGTAGCAGCCGTTCGTGCCCAGGCACTCAGCCATCGTGATTCGTCGCCTCTGCGCTGGCGGGGAAGTGTGTAGCGGAGCCTGAAGTCGGCGACCGCTGGCTGCTGGCAGCGACGAGGATCCATATGACGGGTTGCACGCTGCTCACGCTGCACCCTGTGCTGCCACCGTCCCCGCACTGCATCCCCGCGCTGGACTTTGCACACTAGTACACGCAGCACCCCTCCAGCCGCGCCGCGCCGCCGCTAAACAGGCTGTCACACGTTGCGCTCATCGGGAACGGGAACGTCTCGCTGGTTAGGCCGTTGACATGGAAGTTCCGCTCGATATTATGGTGGCAGCTACGGTATATGTCGACTAGAGGAGATTCTTGTATGATGTGCTCTTTGGTGAAGTTAGCACCATTTCCGCCGAAATCGTGCTGTGTCAAAGCTCATTAGAGTAGTAGTGCAACACTAAGATGACCGAGACGAACCTTCGCAAACATATTATTGGCTTCTTCCACCCAATCTGCACCACGCCAATGCCCTTCCTTCCCAGTTGGATTGACCATCAAATTGTATCGTACAGCATGTCTAGAGAGGGTATCAATGTCAAATGTAGCTGCAATATGCCTCTGAACGTACTTTAGACCTTCCGGGTAAACGAAGTGAATGTCTGTCATGAAAGAAGTCATATGAGAAGCATACTTATGTTTCCCCGTGGCCTTGAAGATATAGATCCACACCGGCCATAGAGTCTCAAGCCGACCAATGTCGCCGTGGTTCATGGCAAATGTGATCTCCTTGTAGAGTAAAAAATACTGATTCATCAGCAAGACATTCTCGTGCTGACCATCACGCTCATCGAGCTTGTGCTCGGAGCACATCTCGAAGATGTTGGCTTCGTAGCCAGCAACATAATGGCAAGCAAGGTTGTTGGCCAGCTCATGAATGGACTCTTGAGTCGGTTTTGTAGCTGCAAAGTCGTCCAGTGTGACCCAAGCAGGGTTTTGGCGTTCCAGTTCTGTCTGCCAGGCATCCAAACGTAAAGCTGTTCCTGTAATTTGAATGACTTCGTGCATGCGACGAAATCCAGGGTCGCTTCCTATCGTGCCCGTCTCGCGGTCTCGGAATTGGCCGACAATGTGCAGTAAACTGCTTGGGTCATTGCAATCTTCTTTGTTCCTCAGGAATATACGCCATATTGCGTCGGCGCAAGCCATTTTGAGGTGGAAGAGCCCAATGAGGAAGATGATGTGTTGGTAGCGCCGGTAAGCAGTTTCCTCAATCGATCTTTGTGCTCGCAGCACCAATGCTCGCTCTCCCGTGCCCAAATCACCATACCACAAGATCACATACTCTTGCATATCCTCCACGTCATTTAACTTCCCACTCTCTGGCTCAATCCCTTCCATTGGATCCCCAACTCCTCCCTGGGCCATGAGATTGGCCATGGCATCAATGTTGCCTGAAACCTTCGACTGGTTTATGTCCATAGCTCGAGCTGGTGTGTGCCACATCTTGACAACTGGGACCTTTTCCACCCATTCAGGCAGGCCATGGTCTTTCTTGAACTCCCGAAAGTACTCTGGGCCGTGCTCGTAGAGCTCCTCAAGACATTTCCACTGGATGTAGCGCTGACGGCGTGTTAGACTGGATGGATGATCTTCGTCCTCGGGATGCAAGTTTTCGAGATCTGCGACAGTCTTGGGTGGAACGAGTTTGGAGGGATCTGCATCTGGGTTGATATGCGACTTCTCCCAGAGCATCTCCGAGCACCGCAAGTCCTCCCTTGTCACACCATGTTCGAGGCCAATGAGAGTGCCGGATGTGAGGTGAGTGAGTGTGTCCTTCGTCTTCTCAAATGTTGGCTTATGGGTCTTGAAGTCGATGTCGAAATTGTCATATGCATACACAATGAGCAGTGTCCGTCCCATGTCACGGATTGTGATGTATGTTTCTGTCAAAAGCGAGCGTACAGCATTGTGGATTGCGTCGACGGAGATCGAGACTCCCATATGTGCAAGCACATCAATTACTTTCTGGGGTGTGTTTGTCGAGTGCAGGAACACACCAATGACAGATTCGAGTGCGTTGCATTTCTGGTTGGTCCCCTGCATCATGATACTAATCATCACGACTTTTTTCTGCAGATTTCAGTCAATATATTGCCACGAGGTCCCTAATCAAAGTTGAAACTCACAATGGTCTCAAGTGCACGTCTTCGCTCTTCCCTCGATGCCTTCTGAGCTCCCGAGTTGGGATTTGAGGCACCCTCAATATCAACATCGTCCGCTACGGGTATCTCAGTCTCTGCATCTGCAGGTGCTCTCATTGTTACATCGCCATCACCGTCTGTCTCCTGTTCCTCATCCGGTCCCCTTCGATTTGCGTGGAGCATGAGCCCTAAGATGGCCCAGAGCTCAGGTGCCATTTTTCGCATCTTTTCTGCCATGTCTTCAATCCTGAAGTCTCTGAGCTGACCTGCCGAGGCATGCAGAGCTCCAAAGTGCCACCCGTTGCTTTTGTGGGACATTTCCCGGATAGATTGTGTGTAGGTCTTTTGCATGACTTCTTCGGCCCACTCCATTGCTAATTTTGACGAAGCAGGATGATCATTGAATGCTGAAAGTATCTCTTTCGTGTGGCTGACTAGGTCTTCAGTGAGCTCGTGCTCACGCAAATTCTCGTCCTTCAGCAGTGTGAGTATCAATTGTGACGCGGTGACATTGAATTCTTGTAGTGCCTTGAGATATTCGGGGGAGGAACTGGGCTGAGCCATTGAGATCGTTGAGAGCGGGTGTAAGTGATAAGGGGTCACAGTTTTGGTCAGCCGTCTAATTCATCAAATATGTACCTCTCAAAATCGTAGAAATTCCATTCAGCGGTCATATATGAATCATTATTCATTTGCTACTAATGAATTAGGATACATGTATCTTTCAGGCCGTAGGATAATGAATTCGCGAGGCGGGGCGGGCAAGCGCGTCTCATTAGCATTTGTTGTGATGTGTTTACACGAGATGTGGCGCATGTTTTCGTCCAGTCGTAGTAGAGGGTTTGGAGGTGATTGAAGGTCGGAATTAATATGCTTGATTGGGAATTATTGCTTAATTGGGAAGTTGTGGCGTAACTTTTGTATACTACTTGTATATCCTCCCCACGAATCGATATGCAGCCTCCAAACCCTCTACTCACGGCTGGGTAGGAGACTGGGTCGACCCCCCCTTCCAGATTAAAATCTAGCAGAGGGGTGTTTAACGTTGCGGAGCTTGAAACTAGCGTGCCTGACAAGCGGCATCTCGGCTTGTTCAGTTTGAAGACGAATCTGCATTTGAAACCGTCTTCAACAATAGAGGGCATACGCGTACGGTACGCGCGTCCCGACGCGTCAGCTACGATCACGAATCGTACGCGTCATCGAGCTGTGGCGCTCGGATTCCAACAAATGCAATCTCTCCCCCCCAGCGGCTGCAGCTGGAGTATGTGGATGTGCTGCAGTGCCACCGGTTCGACAACGACACGCCGATCGCGGAGACGATGCAGGCGCTGCACGATATGGTGCAGGCTGGGCACGCGCGCTACATCGGCATGTCGTCCTGCTGGGCATGGCAGTGTGAGTCACCGGTCACCTCCCGTCCCCTCCAGTCTATTGCCTATTGTGTGCGCTAATGGCGGTCCCGCGCAGTCCACGCGATGCAGAACTACGCGATCGCGCACAACCTCACGCCCTTCATCTCGATGCAGAACCACTACAGCCTCGCGTACCGCGAAGAGGAGCACGAGATGATGCCCACCCTCAAAGTGCGTTCCTTCTCTCACCTTCATTCCACCCCATATATCCCCTTCCGTCCCATCCCCACCTTGAGCGCGTTTGATTCCTCCTCGCACTTTCCCTTAGTCTGTTTTCTGTGAAAGGCACTAGGCTAACAGCGCACAGCACTTCGGCGTAGGCTCCATGCCCTGGTCGCCCGCTCGGCGAGCAGGCGGCCACGAAGCGCGGCGCGGTCGACCGCATCATCCACCGGTACACGCAGTTCGACGGTGATAAGGAAATTGTCAACAGGTGCGTTTCCCTTCCTCTACCATGTTTCTCCCAATCCTTTGTGGTGTGGAATGGAGCGCTGAATGATTCACGTGCGGCGCGAACAGGGTCGAAGCGCTGGCAAAGCAGAAGAATGCGAGCATGGCGCAGGTGGCGCTGGCGTGGGTCATGCAGAGGACGGCGTCAGCGCGCCCATCGTCGGCACGACGAGTTTAGAGAATTTGCGGGATCTTGTCGGTGCGTGCCCCCCCCCCCACACACACACACACTTGCACACACACTTGGTTCTTGGCGCCGCGCATGCTGACTCTTGCTTACTTGCTTACTTGTTGCGTCTTGATAGGCGCGGTACATCTGGAGCTGAGTGCGGAGGAGGTGAAGAGCTTGGAGGAGATGTACCAGCCACGCGCCACGAATGGGCATACCTGATACCGTTGGTCCTCACGACTCTGAAGAAGAGGCCGGGGCAAAGGACAGGGCGGTGTGAACTGTGTCCACTTGTAATTTAGTATGGCAAGCGATGCAAATGAGAAGCTTTGTGACACGCCCGCCTCGCTGTTCCGGAAAACCTTGGGTTACTTTCCTGTCGGCCAGTCTATTCACTCCCAGTCATGTGCTGATTTGATTCTCCAACCCCATTGTAAAAGCCAGCCGAAGCGAGCGAGGAAGAAACGAAGAAAGAGTTGCCAGTGGTATAATATTAGCTAAAACTAAGTCCCCTAAATGAGTCTGATTGGTGCATCTGATTCTGAAATCAAACGTTCCCGCACGCTCACAAAGCCCAACAAAAATGCATCATGCATCTCGCTGTGCCTAATCTAGTTTGTAGTTGCATTCGTGAAGGGGGTGGTGGCGAGCCCAACCCGCTTGTTCGTGGTGTCGTACTCGCTGTAGAAGCGCTCCAGGAACGTGTACCCGTTGAGGAAGTCGAGACCCTGGCCACTGGGGGTACCCGTCTGCAATTCGTGGTCAACATCCAATCTTTCACCATGCCAAAAAGCAGCAAAATGGCACTCACATCGCCGACGATCAGGTATACGTGGTCAGCGTCACCCCCAAAGAACGAGTTCAAGCTCCGGGGGAAAATTTGGCCGTTAGGAGGCAATTCAAAGGTTGAACTTCCGATCTTGAAGTAGAGTGATTCTAAGTTACTGTACTGCCCCAAGGTCAGCTGGAAGAGCCCCGTCGTCTGGTTAAACACCCCGCCGGTTGCATTCCCGTAGGCTTGAAACGCATCCGTAGCGAGCAGGAGCAGCGTGGTGCCGGTGTCGACGATGCCGGCGGTGGAGGAGGAAAAGATAGGTGTGCCGTCGCCGTAGGTGATAGTTTGGTTAATACCCCAATATTGGTTGGCGGGTGAGGTGGAGGTGATAGGTGTGTAAGTAATTTCGCCTGTGAACTTCGTTGAGTCGCTGTGTATTTGAGTTCGGTGAGGCTTCATGGTTCAGGACAGCAGGAGCACGTACCATCCGCCGAAAGTAAGCTCGCCGTTTGTTTGATACTCCGTGTTGGCTATGATACATGCATTTAATGATTGTACGCGCTGAGGTCTTGGAGGTAAACTCACTAGGGTTGAATGAGATGCCAATGGTTTCCGTGGAGATGGTTTTCTGCGAGAAGAGGTTGTCTGTGACGGCAGGAACGGTGCTATTGGTGTCTGGTGAGAGTGTGTCTGTAGTGAGGTCGGTAGGACCGATGCTGCGTTGGAATCCGTTATGAGAAAAAGTCGAGGAGCGTGAGTTGGAGGGACATACCCAAGAATACCATCGACGCCGTCGAATCCTGTAGAGTTGGATGCAACGCCAATGCCTGCGAGACGTGATCAGTTCTTATTAGCAGAAGCCATTGGCAGTACCGCATACTTTGCTTGGTGATGATAAGCTCAGGACTTAGGGTGACGGTATCGGTGTCTGATCGAAGCTCAGTGCAAGCTCATCCGCAACGAACTTGGAAACAGAACCCACACTCTGTGCCGTTGAATGAGCCAGATCCATATGTAACAGAAACATTGTTAGCGGTTTTCACGCTTGAGATTGTCCGTGTGTACGTCTTGTTCGCGCCTATCCACGTGTTCGAGCTGCCCGTGTCGATGAGGAGGGTGTCTACACGGGCATCCGATGAGCTTGAGGCAGATGATGTGTTGAGCTGGAATATATCTTACATTGCGTAGGCGGTGTTCCCACCCCGATCTCGGTTGTGTAGGCTACCTGAGGGGGAACCAAATGAGCACCAGCACGCAAATGTTACCACCGGTCCAGATGGCACACACTCACTGCATTGTTGGTGGCCGGGATTGATATTGGCGCGTCGCCGTTGTTTGCGCCCCCTGATGTGGACTTCAGGGCCCTGGCACGGGCTTGGTCCGCTTTGACGATGTCCAAGAAGCTGGAGAGGCGCAGGCTGCGCTTGAATGGCAGGGTAGCAATGCTGCTGGTCGGGACGGGGCCGGCGCTGACTCCAGTGAAGGATACAGCAAGAGTCAAGAGAGCAAAAAGGGAGTTGGCAGGGACCATGGTGACTGGGAAAGTGGGCGATGCTATGGCTGGGGGAATGAACCTGGGGACAACGTTGCGAGCCAACGTTGGCCTTTATACAGTCGGTGAGTGGGTGATCGCGCTAGTCTTAGTCTATACGGCATGGCGTATGTTATGATGAGCATATATCTTGAGCTCGTTCCATCACATGATGATGTTTATATGCAAGAAGGGAAGCAGGCAAGCTGAATGTGAAAGAAGTTCTGATGCGAAAGAAAATTATTGGCGGGATACGGCTTGGATGCGGCTGTTACGTCTTGCCATTGTCTTGCCATATATTTCTGGTTAGGAAGCAGAACTTAGTGATCACTGGGCAGGTATCTGCAGCCTCACCGAGCTCAGTCTGGCCAAGCAAAAACGTCAGAGATGGCGAAAATGCAAGCAGCAATCTCGTTGAATTCCAAGCATGGGTGACTGCAAGCTACATTTACCGCAAGCCCGCTTCTCGAATATCCGCGCTGGTGAGTCAGCGACCTTCATATGTTGCTGTAAGTAGCGTTTCGGAGAATAATATATGACAGTATGGCGTGATGAAGTTAGCACCTCGTTCGACCGGCCCGACAAAGCTGCTTGGAAGCGAATAAGCTTGGAATAAGCTGACATTTTCCAAAGATGAGCTGATGGATAGCTGTCGCGCCATGGTCATGAACCGGAGTGGAATGAGCCTAAGTTAGATGGAAGATCGGACCAAGGACTCCTTAGGAGGAGCGAGATGGCCGAATCACTGGTTGGTGTTGAACCTTGGTTGAATCCACAGAGACTGACTCGCAGAGAAGAGTAACAAAGGCACTGAATCAGGGAATGAGACACGTGGCTAATATGTACCGAACCCTCACTGCATGGCACATGCTCACTGAGGCTCACTGCTCAGGCTGACCAAGTGAAACAGATGGAAGCCATCGGGGAAAGTCTGGTACCGGCCTGGACTGCCGGAGACTCTGAGTCTCTGGGGCCCATCAGGGGTCGAGATTTGACGACGAAGCAACGACGAAGTTCAAGTTCTGATTAAGCGCCACACGGGCGATTTGCCGCGTTTTCGAAAATTGGGCTGTCCACGTAAATATGGAAACCGCTGTATGTGCGACGGCCTCAGGAAGGTTCAGAGACCCGTCAAATTACGACCATTGTGGAGGGTGCTTGCCGGAACTAAAGCAAGGTATGACAAGTGTTGGCATACAATGGGAGATACGGATTTGAGATTCCTCTCAGGCTTTCTTGACAGACAATATATTGCAATTCAGGGCTACAGGTGCAGATGCTTTTTATAGTACAGTATACATTCAGTTATCTTTTCAACAAGAAATTCCAAGAGCGGCCATCATATATGTAAAGCGGCTGACTTTCCAAGCCTTTGGATATCATGGGTTCAGCGAAGAAAGTTTCAAGCACCATTTAGAATTGGAAAGCCGAAGGTGGGAACTCAAAGCTTTAACATCGAGTTGTCAGAAGATAACTCAAGCGCGCATTACATTAGACAAAAAACTCACGCAAGCCAAAGATCGAACCTTTGCTCCTCCCTGGTAAGAGGAGGGTTGTGAGGCAACTTGAAATCGCCGAACCGGCCCGCCAACCAGGCGTGCCAGGGATAATCAACAGTAGCGTTGGGCCGAATCAGAGGCGTGGCCTTCGTGCCGGGCTTGATCTTCCAAAGCGGGCCATGCTCATACATGGTAGGGACGACGAGCGTCTTCGCGTGTTTCTCTACATATTCTTTGGTGAGCTCGGCAGATGTGTCGATGGGTACGCTATCGTCGGCGAAGTATCGCTACCAGGGACAGTTCAATATTTGTGACTTTGAAAGTTACAAGGAAAGGAACCATACCATGCTACCTCCACCATCGCCGTTGGAAAGGCAGTAGTGAATTTCGCAGAAGGACTTGTCGCCGTGGTTATCTATAGAGAGATGTCAGATGCAGCCGGTTTCATTGATTGCACTACTTACGGAACCGAGCCTTAGGGTTAAGAAATAATTCAGAAAAAGACACCGAAAGTATGAGACTGAGACTCACCGTCTCACCGAGACCTAGCGTCCAAGCCTGCATGTGGCATATATTTTCCATCGCATCGTCGTTGAAATAAATATGGAACCCGGTGAAGTTGTAGAACTCAAAATCCTTCCAAACTATAAGAAGTCATAAGCAAGAGGCCGCCCCGGTGGATAAGGACCACTCACGGTTCGTCCCGTTCGGGTTTTGAGCCCAAGGCAGGTTGTCCACGAGAATGAAAGGAAAATCCATGGCCCCCACGTTTGAAGGAATTTGCGGGGTGCGTGGGAACTGGTTCGTAGTCGGGATGTCATCCATGGCCTGGTATGGTCCTTGGAAATGATCATCCATGGGCTCCACGCGGATGAAAACCGCACCCTTATCCCCGGCAGAGATAAGACCATCAGGTGAGAGAATGCGAGAAGTTCTAATCTCTTTGGCAGTAGGAGAAATACCACGAGTAGTGATCTCGCCGTTTGCGTCTTTCATTTCAATGGTGCCTACGCTGGTACATCAGTTATGTTATCCCCTCCACTAGAGCGGAGCTAATTTACCATAGATGACCTTTGCGCCGTCCTTCTGTCCGAGTTTCATTGAGGCGCCAGGTCGAAGGATGACAATCGAGTTCATCTTCCCTCCAATGGTCATGAGTTGGATTTGGGGGATAATTTCTTCAGGTACGACAGAAGGGCGAGGGACACGGAGGAGGATCTCCTTGTTGAGCTTCGTGGCAAAGATAGCGGTGCGGTGAGACTGAATATCATTAATGCGAATACTCGGGGGATCGGGGCCAGTGTGATAGCCTGGAACATAGTACGAGATCGAGCTAATTTCCTAAACATTTTGAAACCAAAGAAAATCAGAAGTTGCGCCTAAGTTTTGTGACGAGATACCGAACCTGCTTGTTGTGATGAGTGAAGCCTGCGACTGCGAGACGCCCAGCAGATTCATCAGACACTTTAATCCTCTCGAATTTGCCTTTGGCGAGGTCAGTCGGAGTATAAATGTAGACACCTTGGTTCTCCGCTGTTGTTTGTGTCAGCCATCCAGAAAATTGGGAGTAGTTGTAATGCTGGACAAATTACCTTTGCCGACAGCTATGTAACAAGTGGAGGTCAGTACGGCGATTAAATCTCAGCGAACTTGAACTTAAACACTTACGTGCACCCATGCAAGCAATTCCAAAGGAGTCAAACTTGTTATCTCCGATCTTGGTCGCATGAACGTTGTGGATGGTACCGGTAAATCCAGTTGTGTCTAAAGGTCCAAAGTTGTCAAGTTCGACGCGCTTCCATACATTTTCTTTGAGAGATGCAGGGCCCTTTGTCGCGTTGTCATCCTTTATGTATACGGCAACTGTGTTGCCGTGAAAGGCCTTGGGCTATGATTAATATCAGCCCATTCAAGGCGAATGAATACACATACTTCGCAAGTGGCCACATAGCCAGCTGAATCGTCTCCGACCTTGCAGAGATCAACAGATCCAGATCCCCAGTACGGGTTAGGCTTTGTTTCAGGCAGGCCGGTGCCGATAATGTTATAACTCCACTTCTTCGCTTCTTGGTCAAACCAAAGAAGTACGGTGCCCTCCCTGCCCGCGACGATGACCATATCTAGGCCATCATTGGCACCCGGAATCAATACGGCCTCGTGGACCAAGCGGAACTCTTTCGCGAAAGCGACCTCTTCTATCCAACGGCCTCTACCGGGATTGGTAGACTTATCGGTAGGTGTGAAGATGAGAACTGGAGCTGGCGAGGTGAGATCGTTCGATGCCGGTATGATCGGAAGGCCCATAACTTGGATAATGCTGGAAGTAAAGTGGCCAGCTACGTCAAAGCGTGAGCACATTGCACGCCTTGCTTTATGAACTCGTACCTAGCAACCTAAAAACATTGATCAGCAGGGATGATGAGGCTCCTCGGGTGAATACAGCTTACCTATGCATGCCAGTAGAGTTACCGATGTGGTGGGCCTTCCAGTAAGCCTGAGAGGTTCTATCCCCGGGGTTTTCAAGCCACTGAATCCGTCCACCGTCTTTAGTCTTGGCGTCCCATAGCTGACATGGATTTTTTAGAAAGAGAACCTCGTTAGTATAAGGCAGGCGGCACTCACATCACCCATACTCGGTCCATAGCGGTCGCAAATAATGACTAAAAATAATGTAAACGTAAGCATGATAACCGATAGCTCAACTGACCATCATTGTGCCCATTTCCGCTGATGTCAGCGTAAGTCATCGCAACAGGGAAATCCATGCTTTGAATCTCGGTGACCTTCCACCCCGAGGATCTAGACATTCGCGTGAGCTCATCGTGCAGTCGTTGAAGATACCTTCACCTACTTGGTGTTCTTGGGATTTTCAAAAAGCTTGATAGAGGCGGGCTTGCCGGCGAATCCAAGTCCATAGCCAATAAGGTCCGGCAGCTTCGCGTTTTTCTCGTATGGGAATGCGTGCAGCCAATAACCATCGGGTAAGGGAGTAGCGACATGATGCTCATCTACATGCTGAGCTGAAGCGTCATTCGCAGGGGCTGCATTTGAGTAGGAGTTACAACACATTTCTTGGATTGATCATGAGAAGGGCATAGGGAAATGTCTCACAATTTATACTTCACAGAACGTAGTCACCTCATTAGGAAAACCTGAATTATGCTTAAAATGTGCTTTTAGCTCCTTTTCGATGAAGTAATTTTCCAGCAAACGAAAGGTTAGTAGACCAATCGTCACCTCGCGTTCATTTGTTCCATCGACCCACCTGCCTAATCCGCTCAGTGCTACCGATCTCGTGTCTTTCGATTACTGTCAAGTGGATTTGCATACCATTTACACTTATCTCCGCGTACCTGAAAGTAAGATACAAACATCTTATGCTTTCTTGATGCTTTCGCTGAGAAAGTGGAGTTAGCGTTGAGTTAGCGGCTGTAGAGCTTCCAAGGGTTCGAATCACATTCAAACATCGGAGATGGTGTTTTTGCGGATGGTGGAAGCCCCTACATGTTATCTTAGATTACCAGATACCGCTGGTAAATCGTCCACAAATCGGCAGCAGTGCTTCTTTCAATGTGGTCCCATGCTGTGGCTACTGTGACGCTCAGGATATCCTTTCAATAACGCTTCCGAGTCGCCGCATGATAGTTGTTTAGAAGGCACCAACAGCTGAGGCTAGAACAAAGCCAGCGACGAATCTACGTTTGATCGCATAAGATAAGAACATCGGCCGTCTATGAGATAAATAATATCCCTTCAGAAGTGGCTGTGACTTTTTATGTCGAAAAGTTGAAATCAGATTGTCAGGAGTGGGAGATGAGGAGCACGCGAGCCTCGACAGCAATTGCAAAGACGAAGGAATGGTGACGGCAAAGTGACATAATGTTGGCTTATGTTTGTTCCTCACAATGGCCCCCGATCGACTCGACCTGGACCACTGCTGGAACGCTCTTTCAATTCGCTCCATATGTACAGCCGCCCTGCAGCTCTTAGCTCAGTGCCACCTCCAATGCTTTGCTCTGATATATTCACCCGGAGCTATAAGTATTACCATCCAATTATTGTCTATAGATTGACCAGCTGTTTTCTTCCGTAGGCTACATGCCATTTGGTGCTCAAGCTGGATTCAAGACTCTGGCTTCGATCCTGCTGAGACTCAAATTGGACGACTGTCAGCGCTTGGTCTGAATGCTCGTTACAACAGGTGGCCGACTAATTCGAGAGACTTCCCTACGCGAACGTTCATCAATGCATCCCGCTGATTGAACTATCGGTCATACAATGTGCCGATTATCATCTGACGTGACAAAACGGAGGTCACTATAATGGCATACTGATACCCATGCGATGGACGAGCACGGCGCTGTCATTAAGCCGACAGGAGAGGTACGAGGTACCATGGTGCTCTACGGTCTCACGGGTTACAGCGTGAGGCACCTACCGAATACAGGGGATCTGCGCTGTCTAAAATTCGGTGATTATTTCCATCAGCAACTTGACACGCTGCTGGCGGAGCTAGATTAGCTAGGCGCGCTGGGATGGCTGGCCACAGATCCGGAAATAATCTGACAGCTCCGCCAGCGGACAGAACTGCATTTGTAGCTGCCCTAGGTAATAGAGTGTATTTGTTAACACTTTTTTGACCGTTTTTTTACATCAAGTGGGGTGTCGGTTTACATCAAGTGGAGCATTGTTTTACATTAAGTGGGGCTTCAGAATATTTCCATGTGCGGGGAGAGATGCTGCAAAACCATTCTTTGCTGATCGTCTCTTGTCAGCCGCGTGCTCGTGTTCTCGTGATCAGTGTTTGTACTTTACAAGGGCGAACATGATCATGCATCGGGAAGCCGGTGCGTGTGGTGGAGAGCTGTATGCCGGCAAGTTTACAACAAGTTTCTCAACACGGTGGGTTGCCCAGTAACGGCAGGCAGAAGGGTGTATACAAAGGGTGAGCTGTTCAAACCATGGTGGTAGGTATATTAGTTTTGCATGAAGTGAAGTTTCGTTTTACATTAAGTGGGGCTTTGTTTTACATCAAGTGGAGCTTCATATTTTTCGTCGTTTGAGCATAAAAGTGTTAACAAATACACTCTAATGTCGGATTATCTCTAGCTCAATTTTTTTGAACAGTGTGCACAGTACTCTAAAGTCAATATAGAGCCATTCTTTTCATCTTAAGTGATAAGAAAACCCATACGCGTGTACTAATGAGCTTACGTCAAAATTACGAAGCGCGAATCTGGCTGCCAGATTCGCGCTTGTGGCTGACACGGCACCAATGTCGTGGATTGGTCAATGGGAATTTTCATTGACCAATCCACGCCGTTGGCGCTGAAATGTCGTCTCGCCCCTCGCACCACTTACTGTCCATACCTGCTTTACCTCTGTGCTCTGCGCACACAGCCTCAGCCGCGGAACGGCTCGCCTATGGCATAGAAGGTATGTGCCATTGTTTTGGTGCACCGTCGGCGGCAAGGCTTTTCGCCGCCTGCCCGTGCACTACATCCACCACCACCCCGCTGATCAGCTCAATGTATAATGTAGACCGACCTGTGCATTGCAATATCACCGGGAGGGATGACGGCGTCAGCGAGGATGGGATGATGCGATGCAACACGACGCGCATGACGACTTCCCCCAGGCACACCCCGACTCTCTGCGCCGATCCCACTCGCAGTCGGCGCACGGACCCTCATGACGCGCAGGCCCCTCCCAACACACGCGCCGGGCCCTCCGCATCCGCTCGTACGCGGTGAGGCTTCCAACCAGCTGTCCCCGCCGCCGTACAGCCGTGCCCCTCACACTGGAAGGTGTCCCCGACGCCGCGCGCCCGTGTGCCGCCTCCGCGTTTGCGGGCGTTCACCGTTGACGCCCACCAATGAACTGGCGGCCCCCAACCTGCCGCGCAGTACTTCCGCCCCGTCCCTGTACTCCGATCGTCCGTGCCAACGCGCGCCGTACTCGCGCGAGGAATCCAAGTCCGCCTCACATCGCCTTTGCCTTTAGCGCCAGCCCCGCCCAACTGGGCGGACTAACCTCATGTGGCGGTGATGGGCGCGCGAGCAGCACACTCGAACAGCTCCGAGGCGAAGGGCCCCCCATCGCGTCCTTCGCGCGGCCCACGCTTGCAAACCGAGATCCTGAGGGGCTATCTCACGCACGGAACCAAAGTATGCTGGGGGGGACACTGCCATATGTCCCTTTGTGATCCCTTCGGGCTATCACTCTACCCGAGCTACCTACCCGATGTGCACGAGTCAGCCCTCGCGTTCCTCGTGCAACTCGTCGTCGAGACGCAGCCCTCCCTTGCAAACCTCGAGGCGCGTGACGACGCCCCGGCCGAGATCCAGCTCGCCGCACACACGTCGATCCTCCACCTGCTCGCGAACATGCACGAGGGCTCGAGCACGGGCTCGGCGACAACTCCATCGCGCCCACGGGGCTCACGTCCGACTCGTACGCGGGACAGGTCTTCTGGGGCGCGGACACGTGGATGTCCCCCTCGCTCCTCACGCTGTTCCCCTCGTACGCGCAGAGCATCACGACACGACAGCAGCCCGGCTCGCCCTCCTCCACCCGCAGCGCGCTGATACATCTCCCGCACAATCCGAACCACTCCGTCGTCGCGGACCAGGAGTTCGCAAATGTCTGGCGCAGGGCGGTATGGGCCAGGTGCGCTGCAGCATCAACAGCTGGGGCCATCTGGTCAGGCTCAGCCGGCGTGGAACTGAAACTCGAATCCAGCGCGAAATTAGGTACAAAATTGTACCCCACTCTACCATGCCTCAATTTCGGGGGTCATGTCTGCGCGGAGTTTCGATGCCTGTGAGCACGCAGCAACAGAGTATACGGCCAACTGATAAATGACATGGCAGGTAGCTAAGAAAAAATTCGAAAGTTTGACTGCTGAAATTGATGCTGCGAGATTTCGCTACTTAGACGAAACCTGGTTTTAGGTTTCGTTTCAGAAATCGAAATCCCTTTTCCAAACCGAGTGCGAAAGCGTATTTCAAACCCTAATGTGTACTACCCTATTGAACGCTGTAGGCTGAATTGAGCGACATGCGGTTGAACCTGCGTGGTCCCCCTGCGCCCATTCAATCGGTGTAGCTTTAACTGTCTGTGTTTGATCTAGCCATCGACGCCGAGATCGCCTGTCTACAACCTTTCATCTGTCATGATGTTAGATCGTAGATCCCGCAAGAGAGAAAGAAAGGCCCTCGCTATGGGAGCTGATCACAACTCTATAACAACCTACGAGCAGTTGTGTCGGATGTTGCTGCTCCTGTGTGCAAATTGTGGCGTCAGATGCTATCAGATTGTGGCATAGAGCTCTTCACGGACACAAGGTAAAGTGCCTATGTCACTCCTTCAGTGGCATATCTGAATCGTGCATTAGTGGCTAGCCGGGCTGTAGGCGGAAATAAGTAGACCACACTGGGTGGACGATATCATTTGCGCTCTAAATGCAAAAGAACGCAGGCGGTGTTTACGCGCGGTGCCTCAGTTAAGATTAACTTCTAGGTCATGTTGTGGCACACGAAATCAGAGAAATCAAGCCCCTTTTCCAGGCAGGAGCGCGGAGATTTGTCTGGTGAACCAAGCACATCAGCTGGGGCCGTTTCCGAGCGTTGCCGGCACAGGCACGCAGAACCTGTAAGAGATTTTCAAACTGTCCTCATTTACGAATGTTCAATAAATAAATTGCTCGACCTGACATCGCACACCCAGCCCAGTACGAGACGAGGGAATGGCTATGTAGGAAGTCGAGATCCTCTTCAATAGATCCAAACAGCTCTCCCAAAAGCTTCAAGAAGTTTATTGCTTCGAGCGCCGTCTGAGTGACTCTAAGGCTACGGCCTTAAGTCATAAGGATGTTCAAGACCCTAACACGCATAGCGATAGGGTCGAAATCTCTCATCATGCCGTCAATATGGTGGAAAATGGCAATCTCGGCAGTTGTTAGAGACCTCGCGTACTGCGAGATTATAATGCTGCGAATAGTCTCCCTGCTGTATGTTGAAGAGCAAACATCAGACTAGGGCTGTGGCAAGAATGGCCGCGGACTCACGCGGATGATGTGCGCCTCTCCGGAACCGAGCCCAAGTTGCGTGGAGGGATTGGTTCTACAGAAAAGTACCAGTTGATAGACGTTTCACATCGATTTGACCACCTGCCCGATATCTACACATTAACACCAACTTATGTCCGCCGTGATTCTTATCGCTCACGCGCTCGGTTTCTGAGTAGAGGTGTTCTCGATGACAAGTAGGAATGAAGGTGTTCCTTAAGCTTATCACACGTTCCTGAGAAATCTCCACTTTATCGGCATGAAATGGGAAAATCGGAAGGTCTGGGATAGCCAGGGAGAGAAGGGCAGAGATCCAACAGCTGACCTTTGAAAAAAAATCATACCAAGTCGTTAAGAGTTAGTAAGAGCTGGGAACACAGTTTGTCAAGGGGCAAGCACTCGGGCGCGGCGCTAAACAGGGTGACCTGGGTCGTGAGAATGTAGCTGTGCCTCTCGCGCGTTGCCTCCGTTATCGCAGATGTAGCACTGATTGCAATAACATGATACATCTCCATTCCTCTTTCCATCGGCGATCGACTTCTGTATAGTCCACGACTATACAACATTACTGCGAGCCAATTCCACGAATATCTTGGAACCTGTCCTAAATTCTCTGCGCGGAATCAATCAATCGGACACCACCCTCAAGTGTTTCGTCCTCCACGCTCTCTCTTCCCTCCTGCAGTTCAACTCTTCCACCGTATCAGCCGACGCCAGCCCGCTGGGACGCGTTCCAATTCGCCCTCAGCTCTTCTGCCCCCACCGGTGCGTCTATGGCTGATCTGCGGAACGGTGTCGCACTGCTCGCCCTCCTGTGCAACCCAACTACCAGCCTCTGTCACCTCATTGCACTACCTCGGGTCGCTGCTACTTGCGTTCCTTAATCCGCACACCCACAACACGCGTCCCCCTGCTCTAGCCTAAACTGCCCTCCCACCTTGATTTACAGCTGTTTCATGATACACGTGCCCCATGCTCAGCTCGCACACCCGCCCCGCCCCCAGCCCGGACGCCCACATCGAGGCTGCACTCTGGCCCTCTGTGTGCACGTACTAGGCCCGCACATCATCTCCCTAGCCCGCACCATGTCTACGCATCTTGCCTGCGCGCACGCAGGATCAGACACCCGCGCGGCTGCACGTGCTCCTCCAGTCCGCAACCATCCAGGATAGCAACACGGTCGACATACCCCAGCAGTGGATGTGCCCTCCTCTCGTGGGACATCGGCAACCCGCTTGCGCGCCGAGAGCAGAGATAGGAAGGGCTGCGGGGACGATGGGAGCTCGATGTCTGCGTATATGTAGCATTATTGGTACATTCTGGCGGTTTTACCCGTGTAGCTGGACAGCTCTGTACAGAGTTGCTCGTGTGTGCTGTACAGCGCTATAGAGCGATATGACAGTTGCCGCCTACACAGTACACTGTACAGCGCTGTACAGTACGGCACCTTTCTATGACCACTATGATACTATGAGTCACGGCAGGCTCCTAAAACCAGCCGTTCGAGTGGAAAGGGGGCCCCGTACTGACAAGTTCAAACGGACTCAATGCCAAAATTTTGAAATCGCACTAGAAGATTGCCTTTTTTATCCATCTAAGCTTTCCCTCCTTTCCACTGAACGGCTGGCAAAAGACATTGCAAAGGCTCCGGAAACCTTAGACTAGGGTTAGACTTTACTGTTATGCTGACCCATGTAATACCTATGTATTTTCTAATGCCGAACGACGGCATCCCTTTTGCGGACTTATTATTATTCTCCGCCGTGACTGGCATAGCCTCCAGGTCCGCGGCCTTCAGGGCGACATTCTGCTTTCCGAGAAGATTGAGAGGGGTGACAACAATAACTATCTTGTCTACCCCCTCGAGTGCCATGCACAGCGGAATCCAGAACGAGAGAGTTTTTCCAGACCCAGTACGTGCCGTGCCAACGATGTCTTTCTTCTGGTGCAACCCGAGAGCTGTTTTGATCTGGTACCAACAACTAGTTCGCGTATTTTGAGTGCATTCCAAGCAATGGGCGTCATAGCGCAGGGAAGATCGATGTTGGGACACGGTGTGACAACAGTGACCAGACGCGGAGCAATATGACAGCTCGGTGGCAGCTGGTCCAATATATTCGCAATGTATTATTCTAGCCGACTGTGCCGAAATACATGAACAATAGTATTCTTCAACCCTAGTCTAGGGTTCGCGGAGGCATTCCAAATGTCTTTTGCCAGCCGTTCAGTGGAAAGGAGGGAAAGCTTAGATGGATAAAAAAGGCAATCTTCTAGTGTGATTTCCCAAAAAGAGAAAAAAGACCATTGTGTCGGTCCGTCTGAATTTCAGTACGGGGCCCCCTTTCCACTCGAACGGCTGGTTTTAGGAGCCTGGAGTCACGGTCTGTCCAGCACTATCCCAGACTGGGTAGAGCCTCCAGGTTTTGCTGATGCTTTGGGTGTGTGCCAGTGGGCGGTGTGACGCCACAGCAATTGCGAAACTCACAATTCTCTACCTGTAATCACCACCCTCCATAGTATGATGTTGCAGATTTCTGCCTGTATTATGATCACCTACTTCGAAATATTGTACAATTTAGAATTGCCAACATCGGCTCGCAGCGTCCTCTAAATAAAATTTGAATTCGGTGCACCTGGCATATTGCGCGCGGCACAGCCACCTTCCCACGACCACACAGGTCGGCCTGGTTTAATTTTTTGCGCTAACTCTTGACCCCTGCTATGCTGTCATCGCACAGCAGACGCCGGACGATCTCAATTTGCTTCCGTAGAACTTTTCTATCGCCTTCGCTTCCGACTCCTGACTCGGACTTTTCCACTGTGCCAACACTGAGGCTCCATCCGTGTCAGCTGCTCAGCAATTGCCACTTGTCAACCATCCTCACTAGAGTGTATTTGTTAACACTTTTATGCTCAAACGACGAAAAATATGAAGCTCCACTTGATGTAAAACAAAGCCCCACTTAATGTAAAACGAAACTTCACTTCATGCAAAACTAATATACCTACCACCATGGTTTGAACAGCTCACCCTTTGTATACACCCTTCTGCCTGCCGTTACTGGGCAACCCACCGTGTTGAGAAACTTGTTGTAAACTTGCCGGCATACAGCTCTCCACCACACGCACCGGCTTCCCGATGCATGATCATGTTCGCCCTTGTAAAGTACAAACACTGATAACGAGAACACGAGCACGCGGCTGACAAGAGACGATCAGCAAAGAATGGTTTTGCAGCATCTCTCCCCGCACATGGAAATATTCTGAAGCCCCACTTAATGTCAAACAATGCTCCACTTGATGTAAACCGACACCCCACTTGATGTAAAAAAACGGTCAAAAAAGTGTTAACAAATACACTCTACTGCCTTCCCCTTATCCAAATCGCATCAGGCTATAGAAGCGCCGTGGCGAGACTGTCAATATCCATTCAGGTACTTAAATAGCAATTCCTCTCTGGTATTTCTAACGGCTTCTTACACTTCTCTGAACAACTCGAATTGCAATTGAACCCCATGACAAGTCGGTAAAATCTCGTAGCCGGATTCCTTTAACTCCTGGCACCACTTGTAATTGCCTGCATGTTCTGATCTTGCTCTCTACACGGTCGGTATCCCGTGCANAGGGATGTTCTCGCAAATGGAATCGCGGCTTTATACCCGTTGATATCATTTGTGACTCTCATTCGTTTGGGACTTCTCCGCCGACTCGGATAACAACAAGAGGATCCTAAGTCAAATTAGGAACGGCTGCGGCGCGATAGAATAATCGCCATGGCCATGAGCTTGCGCGTTGGAGTCCTTGACACATGGTGTTAGGCAGGTCAAAACGTTGCTTCTTTCTCAATCTAAGAACAATCTATAATCAAAAGAGGGGCCTGGTGCCCTGACCTGCGCAGGCCCAATACGTCAAATCTCGTGGATTTCTAGAATCCTAAGTCTTGTCACGTCGACATGTAGATACAGGCACCCTAAATCTCAAGCTTTCCCCGCTCTTTAGCATTTATTCTCTGGAGTTTGGACCCCCTGGACTTCTCGAGCTAGCCTTGGTGCCTTGCTTTGCCAACCCCGCATTACTTCCCGCCTATCGAGTTGCATGCGGATGTAGCGGTTCGGATCCTTCGGCTTTGCCGGCAATGTGACCCTTTCTTTCTCCATTTTTTCCCTTGTGGATCAGAATACAACGCCAATTGCAATTGAATCTTATCTGGGCAGCAGATTCTACTCTGTCATATATAAGCCGAAACAAACACTGAATCGTTAGAGCATACACCTCTTCCCCCTTGTACCCACTCACAATGGCTGATTACCCACTTCACAGAGTTCACGCAGACGCTAACATTGACAAGTTCGATGTAGGTTCCTACAACATAAAATGATGCTTGATATTCGCACTAATATTTACTCCTAAAGGTCTTCATCGCAGGCTCCGGTCCCATCGGTGCAGTTTATGCACGTCTTCTTGTAGACCTAGGCTACAATGTAGGTTACATGATTCTTACCTGATGCTTCTCGTTACTCACTTAGCTTTTAGGTCGTGATGGCCGAGATCGGAGACCAGTGAGTAGTTTCAATGATATGCCACAAGAACGCTGACTTATGTAGACCATAGAGACACGCGTGTCCCAGGAGAACACAAGAAGAATGAGATTGAGTATCAGAAAGACATCGATCGTTTTGTCAAGTGAGTGATTATACTTACTACATTTTAAACTTGGCGATGCTAACGTATTCTTCCAGGGTCATCCAGGTAGGCTATGATTCCGACAGTTTTCGATTTGCCGTTCTGACGGACTTTGAAGGGTGCTCTCTCTACCGTGTCAGTGCCCCGGGGCGCCACTATAGTACCTACTCTCGGTCCTGCAGCCTGGACTGCTAAGTACGCATCTAATCTGTTCTACCGATCATAATCTTGACATGTATCATAGGGACCCTAACCAAATGTACATCACTAATGGCAGGAATATTTTCCAGCAAGAGCACAACAATCTCGGAGCAGAAGCTGTTACTCGTGGTGTTGGAGGAATGAGTACACACTGGTAAGCTTGTTAACAATACAATGGTGAAGCGACACAAGAACTAAATCATTCTGTACAGGACTTGCGCAACCCCTGAGTTTTTCGCAGGCATCGAGCGACCTCTCCTTTTCAAAGATACCGAAAAGGATGGTGCTGAATGGACACTGCTCTACGACGCTGCCCGAGCCCTTATCGGAACTTCTTCCAAAGAGTTCGACTACTCAATCCGGCACAACGTTGTGTTGAAGGCGCTGCAAGATGCTTACCCAGACCGTGCCATTGCAGATGTGGTGTGAAGCCTCTGCCTCTCGCTTGCCATAGACTCGCAAAAGGGTCTCCCTATGTGCAGTGGCACGCCGCTGACAATGTCTGTCTTCAAGAATTATGCATTCATAGCTGAACTTAACTTCTTTTGCCGTAGGTTTACGGGGACTTGTTTGAAGACTCAAAGAAGAAAAAGCAAAATAAAGCCGGAAAGGAGCGTGGTTTCTTCGCATTGCTCACCAATACTCGTGTCACCAAGTACCATGAGCGTCAAGACGGGTTGAATGCTGGTCATCATATCGAACTCGTGTATGTTTGCTTTCCACTGTATCACCCACATCACTAACATATGCTGTTTAGAGAGGTTAAAGATCTCCTAGAGGATCGCCTTGCTCCCACGATTGCAGGTGACGTCAATTTCTATATCAAAGCAAAAGTACGGTTTCATACATTTAAACGCTACCTAGGGTAACTTGAATTCTGACTACTGTTGTACAGATTTACGTCACTGCAGCTGGTAAGTCCTTCCAATGTGAAATTAGCTTTCCCTCAATCTTCATTCGCACAGGCGCTGTTGCCACTCCGCAGGTACACTTCTTGCATGAGGATAATCGACAAAGGGATCGACTGACGTGTGCTTTATCAGATCCTCGCTAACTCCGGCTTTGGCGGTACTCGTCGTCCTGATGAGGCTGTGGTGCCGCCTATTCCTATGCTGGTAAGTACTGTATACCGCTACTACGGACAACGTCTGGACTAACTCTGCCATCTAGGGCTCGCACATCACTGAGCAGCCGTATGTCGCAGGATCTAGTCCGATTTACTTTTACTGATTCAACCGCTCTAGAATGGCCTTCTGCCAAGTTGTCTTACTTAGAGTAAGGAAAACCCTTGCCTCTCTCGACCTGTAACTGACTGAGGCCTTTTATTTTACAGGAACTTGTACGTTTCATTTGCAGTAACAGACAGGTCTCAGCTTGATACCCTGACAACAGGTCGAAGATATCAAAAACTTCGACAACAAACCGGATTGGTGGAAGGAGGCCGTCACGGCTCATATCGAAGCCCACGGAAAGACCGACCCGCTTCCTATGTAAGTTCGCTATAGAGAGCTATTTCCACCAGTTCAATGCTGATACGTCACAGTCCTTTTCAGGATCCCGAGCCGCAGGTTACAATTCCTTTCAGCAAAGCTGTTCGTGTTCTTTAAACCTTGAATCGACGCTATCTCAACACTTGCGATTTATCTAGCGTCCATGGCATACACAGATTCATCGAGATGCCTTCAGCTACGGTGAAGTTGGCCCTAGGGTTGATTCGCGTATCGTTGTCGACTTGAGGTAGGTCTTCGCTTTCCACTTACATCACTATTATCTGACTTAATTGCTAAGGTTCTTCGGAAAGCAGAAAGGCTCTCCCACGAACAGGCTGTTCTTCGAGAAGAATTTGACTGATGCTTATGGCATGCCCCAGCCCACCTTTGAATACATCCCCACTACAGAGGGTGCTGAAGACACTCAACGCATGATGAACGAGTAAGTTGATTATTGAATGGGTCGAATCTGGAGGTGCTTACAATTCTGTAGCATGACGGATATTGCAAACAAACTCGGCGCTTATCTTCCAGGTATATCTACCTTGCAGTCCACGTACACTGAGTTTTCTAACAAAATATCAAGGTTCTGAGCCTCAGTTCATGACGTACGTCCTACAATAAAGCTTAGTGGCGTGCACAGTTAAATCTCTGACCATCTGCCATTAGACCAGGACTGGCTCTCCACCTTGGCGGGACAACTCGTCTTGGACTCGGGTACGAAAAAATACCAACATATTGTTCATCAAACTGATATCAACCATTTCCCTAGCGGTGACATCAAAGAGACTGTAGGCAACTTCAACTCTCAAGTCTGGAACTTCACCAACCTCTTCGTCGCCGGAAACGGCACCATTCCCACTGCGTTCGGAGCGAACCCCACCCTCACTTCAATGTGTCTGGCCTTCCGCTCGGTTCACAAGATCTCTGAGCTTCTCACGAAGGACGAATTCCCTCCGGCCAGAGCGGAAGACGTTCTCGAGTTGACGCCAAAGGAGTTCCTCAACTGGGCTTTCGACCCGACGGATCCCAACTTCCCAAACCACCGGCTCAGACAACCTCACAGGAGTGTCTAAAAGGCTGTGAGCAATATCGAGCTCTCGAGTCCGCAATGGGCAAGTTTCATGCCACCAGTTATGTTGAATGCCGCGAAATCAAATGATATCGTAACTCTCTTTTGTACAATTAGTCAATGTAGCCCAATCTTTTGAGCTTTATTCCAGCAATTTGGAAGTATAACACTGTAGTCGTTCGCCTGCCCCACGTCGACCCAATCGTGCGTCCCTCTTGCGGCCCTGCCCTTCAACGCTCGCTCCTGTCATAAATCTCTTTTGAAGTTTCTATCTCCTCGGTCGCATGATCGTTAACGCAAGAGCTGCAAGCCGGCGTTGTTTTATGATGGTGTAGGAGGGCGTGTGCGTGAGAAGAGTTCGACGGGAAAAGGAGATCGTCAACAGGTGTGTTTGCCTTCTTCTACCATGTTTCTTCTGATACTTTGTGGAATGGAACAGGGTCGAAGCGCTAGCGAAGCAGACGAACGCGAGCATGGCGCAGGTGGCGCTGGCGTGGGTGATGCTGAAGGACGGCGTCACTGCGCCTATCGTCGGCGCGATGGGTTTGGAGAATTTGCACGATCTTGCCGGTGCGGTGCACCTGGAGCTGAGCGCGGAGGAGATGAAGAGCTTGGAGGAGATGTACCAGCGCGCGCGCTACGAATGGGCATATCTGATGCCTCATACATAACAGCATACTTACACATATATCTGCAGTTTTATTGCGCATCTGAGGAAGGAGGACGGGGCGGAGGAAAAGGAAAGGGCGTTCATGCGGTTTGGGTACACGTGGAATTAACATTGCAAGTGATGCAAACGAAGCACTTTTAAATTTGTGACAATGAAATGATTCACCTTGGGTGTTCATTGACTTGTCTGATGAGCCTCCAATAATCAATATTTACCTTGAAATCGTTTCCAAATCTCGCGTTCTATATTGCATCGTATTCGGCGTTGTCATTTCATAGCAGTGAACGAGTGGTAGATTCGTGGCGTTACAGCTGTTCCGGATAACCTTTTCTAGGTTGCTTTTGTCTCACCTAGTTTATTTTAATTAATCCTTGTCTTGTGCTGATTATGCATCCCCGTAAAAAGCCAGCCGAAGCGAACGAAGAAGAAACAAAGAAAAGAGTGCCATTGGTATAAGATTAACTGAAACTAAGTCCCCCTAAAATGAGTGTGATCGGTGCATCTGATATCAAACGATCTCGCCTGCTCACAAAGCCCAACAAAAACGCATCTCGCCGTGCCTAATCTAGTTACTAGTGTCATATGTGTGGGAGGTGGTGGCGAGCCCAACCTGCTTGTTCGTGGTGTCGTATACGCTGTAGAAGCGCTCCAGGAACGTGTACCCGTTGAGGAAGTCGAGACCCTGTCCACTGGGGGTACCCGTCTGCAGTTCGTGGTCAACATCCAATCTTTCACAATGCCAAAAAGCAGCAAAAAGACACTCACATCGCCGACGATCAGGTATACGTGGTCAGCGTCACCCCCATAAAACGAGTTCAAGGTCCGGGGGAAAATCTGGCCGTTAGGAGGCAATTCAAAGGTTGAACTCCCGATCTTGAAGTAGAGTGATTCTAAGTTACTGTACTGGTCCAGGGTCAGCTGGAAGAGCCCCGTTGTCTCGTTAAACACCCCGCCGGTTGCATTCCCGTAGGCATAAAACGCATCCGTAGCGAGCAGGAGCAGCGATGTGCCGGTGTCGACGATGCCGGCAGTGGAGGAGAGGATAGGTTTAGCGTCGCCGCCATAGGTGATGGTTTGATCGATGCCCCAGAATGTACTAGCGGGTGAGGTAGCGGTTATCGGGACGTAAGTAATATCGCCTGTGAACTTCGATGAGTCCCTGTGTATTTGAGTTCAGTGAGGCTCCATGGTTCAGGACAGCTGGTGCACCCACGTTCCGCCGAAAGTTAGCTCGCCGTTGGGATCGTCCACCACATTGGCTATGGCAAATGCATTTAATGACTGCACACGCTGAATCTCGGCGGAGAACTCACTAGGTTCAAACGAGATGCCAATGATTGGGGCGCATATAGTTCCCTGCGAAAAGAGGTTGTCTATGACGGTGGGGACCGTATTCTCGCCTTCTACTGTGTTCGCAGTGAGGTCGGTGGGACCGATGCTGCGTTGAAATACTTTATAAGAAATAGTTGAGGTGCGTGAGTTGGAGGGACACACCCAAAAATTCCATCGACTCCGTCGAATCCTGTAGAGTTGAATGCAACGCCAATGCCTGCAAGACGTGATCAGCTCTTACTAACGGAGAAGCCTTTGGCGGTACCACGTACTTTGCTTAGTGATGATGAGCCCAGGACCTAGGGTGACGGTATCGGTGTCTGATCGAAGCTTAGTGCAAGCTCATCCGCAACGAACTGGGAAACAGAACCCACATTCCTCGCCGTTGAATGAACCAGATCCGTATGAAACAGAAATATTGTTACCGGTATCGATGCTTGAGCTGGTCCGTGTGTACGCCTTGTTCGCGCCTACCCAGGTGTTCGAGCTACCAGTGTCGATTACAAGGTTGTCTATACAGGTGTTTGATGAGCTTGGAGCAGAGGATGTGTTGAGCTGGAATATAGCTTACATTGCGTAGGCGGTGTTCCCACCCCGACCTCGGTTGTGTAGCCTACCTGAGGGGAGTCAAATGAGCACCGGCACGCAAATATCACCGTCGGTCCAGATGGCACACTCACTGCAGTGTTGGTGGCCAGAATTGACGCGTCGCGCTTGCTTGCGCCCCCTGATGTGGACTTCAGGGCCTTGACACGGGCCTGATCCGCTTTGACGATGTCCAAGAAGCTCGAGAGTTGGAGGCTGCGCTTAAATGGCAGGGTAGCAAGGCTGCTGATTGGGACGGGGCCGGCGATGACACCAGTGAAGGATACAGCGAGAGTCAAGAGAGCCAGAAGGGATTTGGCAGGGAACATGGTGACTGGGCAAGTGGGCGATGCTATGGCTGGGGGAATGAACCTTGGGGACAACGTTGCGAGCCAACGTTGGCCTTTATACAGTCGGTGAGTGGGTGAACCGTGATCACGCTAGTCTTAGTCTATACGGCATGGCTTGTATTGTGATGAAATATAGCATTTTGAGCTCGTTCCATCAAATGATGTTTATATGGGGAAGCAAGCAAGCTGAATGGGAAAGAAGAGCTGATGTGACAAGAAAATTATTGGCGGGATGCGGCTGTTACGTCTTGCCATATATTTCGGGTCCGGGAGCAGAACATGTGGTCACTGGACAGCTGCAGGTACAACATCGAGCTCAGTGAAACGCCAGAGATGTAAGGGTTCAATACAGGCAGCAGTCCCAGTTGAATGAGAGGGCTTTTGACTAGTGAAAAATCGAGATTCGGTGGAGAACTACGGACATTTGAGTCTTGACTAGTCTCCCGAGCTCGAGGGCAAACACCAGACAATTTTGATCGAACCCCTCGTCTTGGCCTCCCTTCCTGCGCCTTTGGTAACTCCTGAACCAGTGCGCTCAGGAACCGATGGAGCGGACATTTGCATTCCGGGATTTTGGACGTATACTATCAGCATATATATAATCAGGGGCCTTGATGGAGGGTTCGAAAATGCAAGCAGCAGTCCTCAGCAGCCCCAGTTGGATGAAGACTGGTGAGACTTGGGTGAGTCATCGAGATTCGACAACGAAGTTGCAACGAAGTCTTTCAAAGAGATGATTGACACGTGACCCACACGCGTGCGCAATGTTGAAAGTGAAATCTGTAACAACGCGTTTGTCAATCATCTTCAGCCCCTAGTCGACCTCGCCGGGACCAACAAACAACCTCTAAGGCATCGGCACCACAATACCCGCAGGATGTCGCTGACCTTGACATCACTTCTCGACTCCCTTCATACCCATCTCCAAACCCAGACTGAGCTCTTACCCACACTGCACGCTCAGCTCGGTTTACCCTCAAACGCCCTCGAAGATGAATTAAAGATACTCCAACAGCATCTCATGCAAAGCGTCGAATCGCAAATCGATGTGCGAAGGAAGGAGGTGGATGAATGGATGGGAAAATGCAGCGGTGTCGAAGATGTGTGTGTGCGATACGGAAAGG
This sequence comes from Athelia psychrophila, assembly GCA_001630335.1. Classification (NCBI taxonomy): domain Eukaryota; kingdom Fungi; phylum Basidiomycota; class Agaricomycetes; order Atheliales; family Atheliaceae; genus Athelia; species Athelia psychrophila. The sequence goes on from KV417611.1 coordinate 49,181, forward strand.
CGCTGGGAGCCAATGTGAAGGTGGCAGGTGCAAGCATAGGAGAGCTACGGAAGGAACAGGTTCTGCCTAAGCGGTACCAGCTAGTCACTGCGCAACAAGAGAAACTGAGACAGGTGAGCGTGGAATGCACGTCTGACCCGGCATCGACTCATGTCCCTTTAAGGTTTACCACACCAAGCTGGAGCAACTGACTACTCTCACAACCAAACTGAACGTACTTGCAAGAACACTCGGGAAGGAATTCTTCCAGCCCGATATCATTCACGCTGCGCTGGCGCCCGGGGAAAACGCCAGCGATACAAATGCCCACCGCGACGTGACCCCCGAGCGTTTCTCTACGCTGGAGAAAGAGCTCGTGCGGGCAAAGGGCGAGACGGTAAGTTGCGGAAGACTCTGTAATATGACTGCATGCTGATCGTTGTATCCAAGGCCAAACGCTTGACACAATTGTCTGAGATGATGATCCAGATCGAATTCCTCCATACAGAACTGGGCATCACCACACCCAGCATATCTGATCTGCCTTCCTCAGCCTTCGCCTCCCCCTCCTTCCGCACCTCAACCTCTTCCTCGAGCTCCGACCCATTCGCATTCGACCCCCCCTCAACCCCCACGCCCTCCTCGAGCTGTCTCAAGGCCTCCACGCCCTTCCTTTTCGGGGCGGCGTCGTCCGCAGCAGACACAGAAGCCTCCTACCAACGCATCTTCGCGCGCTTCGTCGCCCAAATCGAGGAGGCCGAGTCTGAAGACCTCGGCATCGCAGAAGCCGCGCTCTCCAACATCGAGCCCACGCCGGGGCTCCTCGCGTGGGCTCAGTCCACGCACGACGCCCTCGCTGAGCTGAAGCTGCAGCGCGAGTCGCACATCCAGGCGATGTACGACCAGCTGGAGGGGCTGTGGCGGCGGCTGGGGGTCGCCGAGTCGGACATGGACGGCTTCGTCGAGGCGCACCGTGGGAGCACGGAGGATGTGGTAAATGAGTATGAGGATGAGCTGGAGCGCATGATGGAGCTGAAGAGGGAGCGCATGGGTGTGTTTGTGGCGAACGCGCGAACGGAGATTTCGAAGTTGTGGGATGATATGATGGTGGGGCAGGAGGAGCGGGGTGATTTTGCGCCGTTTGTGGATGGTGCGTGCACTCGACTTTCGTGGCGCTTGTTGCTGCTAATAGGTTTCTCAGGCCAACATACAGAGGAACTACTTACAATTCACGAAGAGGAGATCAAACGGTTGAAGGAGGAACGGAGGATGAAAGCTCCACTGCTGGCTGCTATCAAGAAATACTTTGAGATCAGCGAGGAGGAGAAGGAGCTTGCCGCTGCCGCCAGCGACCAGAGTCGTTTACTAGGCAGAGGACCACGAGATCCAGGCAGGCTGCTCCGGGAGGAGAAGATGAGGAAACGTGTGCAGAAGGAGAAACCACGAGTAAGCCTTTCGCTCCAACACATTTATTCAACGGCACTAAATCAAGCCACACAGCTCGAACAAGATTTATTACTGTCCATACCGACGTGGGAGGAAGAAGCCGGGCGCCCCTTCCTCGTCCACGGCGAGAGCATTATGCGCATCTTGTCAGAAACCTCCACTGCCACCGAGCAGGAGAACAAGCGCAAGCAAGGTTCCCGAGCGGGCTCGGCGCCCCCGCGTGCCACCACACCCGTGAACTCCTCGAACCACTACGTCCCCGGCTCCAGCACCGGCGGCGGGAAGGGCGTGGTCACGCCTGCTGTGCGCGCTGGCTCCGCGATGAGGGAGGGGAGCATCAAGCGGCAGAAGCTCGGCGACTCGACGACGTCTGGCGGGCCAGCGCGCACAGTGCTGGGGACGCACCGCGGCAATACGAATGCGGGCAGGAACGTTTCGCCGAGCAAGGTTCCGGGGTCGCGCTCGGTATCGGCGAAGTCGCTGCAGCGGCCTGTGGCGGTCTCGATGCACATGCCGGTGCCGCGGCCGGGGACGCAGCACCATGCGCTGGGGCATGGGCGGGTGCCTTCGGGGCTGCCGATGTCCCGCAGCGTGTCCGCGGGCGCGAGAGCGTTCTCTGGGAGCGTGAGGGCGTTCTCTGGGAGTGCGGCTGTGGTGAGCAAGAAGCTGGTCCGGACGAAGCGGGAGAGTTTCAAGCCGCGGCCTAGTGTGGATGATTGGGATCAGGTGCATGGTGCGCGCCGGGGTGGGCTTGCGGGGCGGAGCGTGAAGGAGGAAGAGGAGGTGTTTTGATGTTGGATGCGACTGCTTTCTGGCCGAGTTTCATATTATCCCTGTCGTCTTTCTTCTCTTAACTTTATTGGTTCACATTCCCCGTAGCCTTGATGTACACTATACAGCCGATGGGCATGAGCTGTATTTTATGTTTTACTACCGTTTCTATATTTCATATCCCAAAGAAAGGTCCCGAAAGCCTCAAAAAGAAAAACCAACGTCAAAAAGCCGAAAAAGGAACCAAAAGCAAGCTCAAAAGGCCAAACCCCATGAATTGGTCCCCGAGTAATGGGGTAAAATTGGTATAAGACACCTGCTACAACCCTGCTATATACATATGTACATCAGCATTCCGCGATGGCGCGCTTCATTCTCTCTATCTTCAGGTCGAGAATAGCCCTCTGTTCGGTTATCATAGCCAGTTCAGCGCGCATTTCTTCTTTGTTCTGCAGCATTGAAATCACTAAGAAATAATAATCAGCCGAGATGATAATCCTACGCTGATACCTAACTCTCACTTTGCGCGTTGTGTGCTATCTCCGCTGTCTTTTTGGACTGCTCTGCTTTCAGTAGATCGTGTAGTATATCATCAAATGACGCGACGACTGGTGATAAACGTCAGCTAAGGATCAAAAGCAAGATGGCTTCAACTTGCTTTTGTCCAAACGGGTGCAACCAACCGAGGCAGAGGGGATGACTACCTTCGATGTCAAACGGGAGGTAGCCATGGGGTCAGAATTAATGCTTTCACTTCCATCTGAGCATTTCGAAGGTTTTTTCCCACTGCTCTCCATTCGTGTTCCGGGGTGAGCCGAAATTTCCTGCGACAACTTCTCGTTGGCATCCGAAAGCAGCTGACATCCATTTGTCAATGATAGCGGCACATTACCGCCGCCCGTGTCTGATGTTTTGCCCAGGTTCAGCCTCTTGCGGGGCGCTGGCTCTGCACTTTCTCCATCCCTCCTTATCGGCCGCCGCGCATTAGCCCTAAGCATCTCAGCTATAAGAGCCCCAGCGTCCCTTGACCCATGATTCTCATCCTGAGAGAGCGCATGATGCACGATACGCGGGTACCATGAGACCTCCCCCCGCGTCGAGCACCACAGGTAATAGTATGTGATGTGCGGGTGTTGAATTATCTCGTTCGGCGTCCAGTGCGTCCATTCCCCACCATTTGGCGTACGAATCGCCCAAAGACCGTGAGCACCCGGTGACATGTCAATATACACATCGCCCGGATAGCCGACGTCCCCCGGTGGTGGTCCAAAGCCGCGCATTTCGTGGAAATAAATAGTCGCTTCGGCGCCTGGCTCTGTGTCGAGGCGGTATGGATGCAGTTCACGAGGCAGATAGTGGCAGTGGAAGTTGGTGAGCGTTATCTGGAGCTTGGGTTTCTCCAAGGAGATCGGACAGGGCCAATCAAGCCATGGGTTCGGCCCCAGAGGCGATGTGAAAGCTGCGTTGGACATACACTAGGAGAGCGCCTCGGATGGTGCAGGCAGAGATCCCAATTCTTCAGACTCCGAATGCTTCAATTTGAAAGGATATCGTGCCCGAGTCCGTCAGCACTCGGCGTCATGTTGGTAGAACTGTGACGGGACCACGGATACCTTTATGGAAAACGCCTGCAAGAATAAACGCAATCCGAGGCTTCTGGTAGAGTAGCGTTGATTAAATTAGAGGAGATTATTTGAAGTCCTCCTGCCAACAAGACGGGTTGCAAAGACGAGTGTATTAAAGTTTACATGAGCGAAGACTGAGTCCGTTACAGATCCCGTGACACGTGCATAATTCCAGACGGGTGCCTGTCCAGTTACCTTGCTTGTCAAGGTCCCCCACCCCTTTAATTACTAAGCCGTGCCAGCTGACTAATCATATAAACTTCCCAGCCGCTCGGATTTTGTATATGCCAACCCAATTGGGCTTAATTTGTGGCGCGAGCCATAATTGATGCACATTTCATGTTAATCACGCATATTCACATCCTCGGTGATTACTAGAGCTTTCATCACAATGTAGCATCCATGAGATAGGTATTTGGAACACAACTGTCTCTTTGGAATAGATGGCCAACACGTGTACACTGTCACCACATCAATGTACTGTTACATCGGTTTGCCACAACAGTGCCCATTCGGGATTGCCTCCGGAATTACATCCGGATGTCAAACGCGATCGTGATTTCGTTGGATGTCAACTTTCCTGTCGCTTTCCCTTGAATCTCTCCACTCTGCTCCATAGGACTGATGCCTGAATATGTAGAAGTGTACTCTCAGACTTTAGCACACAACTTTGTTGAATGGTGTACCGCAAATGGCCACATTCTCTTGGTTAAGGACCTCTGGGCCGATCCCGTGAAGGCCATGTATCGGGTGCTCCACCGCTGTGATCATCTTCAACAGTCATATTATGTAGCGTGTACGCAGCTCAAAATGATCATGACTTTGCATCTACACTGCGGGCATTTGCTTCCTCGAGCGAGGGATCAACAAGGCCACGGTGCCGACCCGCGAAGGGGGGCGGCACAAGTGGCCTAATTTTTTTTGCCTCTGAGAACAAATACAGATTTTATTACTCAACACTCAGATGCTGATGCATAACAATTAGATTTCTCACGGCCCTGATGATCTTGAGACTCGAGCATAATAACCGTAGCGAAGCCCGGGTCGCTGCTAGTATAATAAATGCAAACACAAGGTGGCGCCAATTGAAACTGTAGTGTTCACGCAAACTCACACCCTCTGTGCACCGCTTGGAAGCCTTCAAGCAAGGTTTGGAGACCACGGCGACTTTTATGTCCAATGCTTGTCGTTAATATTGTTCAATGCGTCATGTTTAAATCACTTCTGGATATCGTTGCACTTTCAATCTGTTGTATGATATACTTATTAGGTTGCTTGTAAATTATCTACCATGCATATCGCAGTCAGCATTCCGCGATGGCGCGCTTCATTTTCTCTATCCTCTCCTCAAGAGTGACCCGCCGCTCGGTCATACCTGCTAGCTCTGCGCGCAAATTTTCCTTTTTCTGCAGCATTGAAGTCACTTGGAAGCATAAATCAGCAAAAGTCACGATTCCATGCGGGCACTCAGATCTCACTTTGTGCGCTGTGAACTTGCTCCGCTGCCTTTGTGGACTGCTCGGCTTTCAGCAGATCGTATAGAATATCGTCAAATGACGCGACGACTGGTTGTATCCATCAGCTACACCTCTCAAACCCGACGGAAGACCACCTGTTACCCACCCTGATTGAAACGGGCACTTCTATCCCGAGCCATGGGCATGTCCGATATTGTACGAGAGGCGAGCACCTTGTCAGGCCCGCCTATCTGGCTGAGTTCATCTGAAGTCGGCCCTTCGGGAGGCAGGTTCCCACCAATCTCTCGCTGTATCTCTGCGGGAGATACCAGAGAGATCAATGCCTGCTGCTGAGAGAGCAACGCCGAAATTCGCTGTCCCAACTTCTCATTGGAATCGGACAGCAACTGACATGTGCTGCTCGTGGTCTTGTGATGTCTGTTAATTTTTGCAATTTTGTCGACATGGCTTCTGATGTCGCGTTGATGTTGATCTATCTCTGTGATCAAATTTTGGTGTGCGTCTAAAAACGCCTTCTTCTTAGAGGGATTTCCAGCCAAAGCTTCCTCGCGCAGGGTTGTTTCAGAGCCGGGCGTGTTGAGAGTAGTTGGAGTCACGATCTTATTCGCGATCCTATGCTCGGGTGATACCGTTCCGGAGGAACCGGAAAGAGCTGCATATGGTGACTTCTCTATAACACAATATTCAAGTTCTGACGGGTACGATGCACCACAAGACTCACCACATGTTGTAGGGGTGCTGACGCAGCCAGTGTCCAATGTCGGCCCCACCTTCTGCCTCTTATCACGAGTGGGATTTTCGTCGCTCCCGTCCTTCCTCTTCGATGTTAGTGTCCGCTCGGCGTCAATCCTAAGCATCTCAGCGATAAGTTCCCCAGCTTCACGTGTCCCATTCGGATTCTCGTGCTTCGCGAGCGCCTCAAACACATAGGGCGAATACCACGACACCTCTCCGCGCGTCGAGCACCACAGATAACGCAGCTTCAAATGAGGGTGAACAATTTTCTCCTTTTCCTCAGGTACCCACCGCACCCACTGACGCGCGCCGTCTTCGCCGATTTTCAGCATAGCCCAGAGCTCGCACATGCCAGGTTTCACTTTGACGTACACGTCGCCCGGATAGCCCGCGTCCCGGGGCGTATGCCCGACGCCCCGCATCTCATAGAAGTGGACGGCCGCGTCCCTGCCATCTGTGTCGAGACGATACGGGTAGGTGCCAGGTTCGGGAATGTAGTGGCAGTTGAATTTGTGGAGGGTGATCTCAATGTTCGGTTGGAGGACAGAGGTTGGGAGAGGGTTATCGAGCCAGGGATTCGGCAGATGCGATGTTGCAGTGGACATGTGGGATCTAGTAGGTTCCATGTAGGACTTGTGAATTGAGGTATATAGCAATATTGCAAGCTCTGGCAAGCCCTGCTAAAGTAGTCCGAGGAGACACCGAGAATGGACAGAGGTCTGCTCACTACGGTAGGCACGTCTGGTATCTATTTTCCGGAGTATTTCCGGACAATACTGCGATAGAGCAGATGTATTGCAGCTATTGGCGATATGGAAGGAGTGTGAAGTCTCGCAGCGACTCTCAGGCTCGACTCAGGCTGAACGCAGTGGTGGGTGGTGTCAAAAAGGTCGCTATAAGTCCCGCGACGCGTCTTCGGCGCGTCTCGCAATTTGCTACGCTACCACCAACCACGTTTTGCACTCCCCATCTAAATCGTATTCCACAATGCAAATCACGTTCAAAAGAAAAGACATCCTCATCATCGGATTCATATACTCAAAGACAACCCCTAACTCCTCAAACCAATCGGACCGAAACCACGTACATGGATTACATAGTGTTTTCGACACGACAATGGTCCTGGGACTCCTTGCTAGCCCCAGCCTGCCTCAAGCCAGGTGTTAGATATCATGGTGAACTGCAGCTCGGCTGGAAGAAGGAGATCGGAAGGTGGTCATCGAGCCCAGGATGCAGTATGCCCGAGGACGGAAAAATGTTGAGTCTCAACTGTTCTATTGCTGCACACATTTTCTTGCTTACAATATGACCATAGTCACACCTACGAGTTCGAGGAGCCTGGATGACAATTGCAATGAAAATTCAAATTGGGTCAGTTATGGTAACATGAGCCTTGCATGAATTATGGATAATTATATACCACATAGGTTCTCCCCGCTCCCTTGTGACTGGTGTCGCGTGCTTTTGTGAACAATGAACATCGCTTGCGCTTGTCAAACGTCCTCCAACTGAAATCATTATGTTATCGCATGAGATGAGTCGACCTGCTCAGGGCCGGGCTGCCCTGAAGCCCTCGAGTCTCGCCTAACTATCAGCATACATATGGGTATGAGCTCAGTGGCCTCACAGTAAGCACGTAACCGCCTGCATGAACTCAGAACTGAGCAAGCTTTAACCGTGTATACATCGTACTTATCCGCCACCGGTATTCAGACGGTAACGACTTGCCATCTGTACCGTGTCACTCGATATCCGTGTTGCTTGTATCATCTTCGCGCCCAATTGAACTAACATGCGTCCACGGACAGGATTTCTGAATCTCCCGATTGCTATATACTAAGTCAGATAGAATCAAACTGCAGTAGCCACTCCGCAAGCACACACGTGACTTCACAGCATCCTCGAGCAACCCACACGCTTCATTATCAGAGACACCAAACGCATACTAGGTTACGTTAATATAACTAACTAATACGCTCATAATTAGCTACGAGCTATGTAACGTATTCATGACAGCGATATAGATCACCCGTTAACGAGAACCTCGGAGGCGATCCAAAACCCATGGTGCACAAGGAGTGCATCATCGATGCATCATCGATCACTACAGCATCGGAAACGATGACGAGGGCTGCATGAAGCGCCGCGAGATGCGTGAAGGCGAGACGCTCGATTTGGGGTGGGTCATTGTCAACGCGCATCCGAAGATCTGGAGCTTGGACATTCTTGATCGTCGGCGGCTTTATACCAGCCGGCACTGTGAGCGCTTAACTTAAGCTTCCTCCTATGGGGCCATTCCTTGACTGGATCAGGAATCATAATGCCGCACAGCGCCTATCGAGCTGGCTCTGTCACCTGCCCGCCCGGCCTGGCTGCTGACTGTTCTGGTTCCTTGACTTGAGTCTTGACCTCTATGGCCACTGAAGCACCCGCAAAAAAGCCTCAAGTTGCTGTGCCAAAAGATCGCACGAGATCTGAACCAAATGGCCAGGCGCAACCTGTACAAGTCACCGACAACTTGAAGCTCAGCGGAAAATGTCGTTTATTCATCCAAGGGCATTGCGAGTTTGGTGATCTGTGCAAACGCAGTCATGGAGACTCACCAGGAGAAGCCACCACAAGCCCAACCATACGCATACCAGTAAGAGCCTTCGAGATGATCCTACCGAGCTCTGTTCTCATCAAAAGTGTGTTATGTAGACTGATGTTTCTGAGACTCAAATCACGGACCATACATCTAGTACTCCTGTAACAACTTCCGATGTCCTAGGACATGCCACCACCTCATCTGCTTCAACGCTTTCACGGCCAAATGCTCGCAGCACCACACCTCATTCGAACCCCAGTCCCGGGACCATCCCCGACAACCAAGTTAAGACACCTTGTTTCTCATGGGGCATACGGGGTACGTGTCGGTTTGGCAGCAAATGCAGATATGATCACGATGTGAATGTACGCCGCCCACTCTCGATCCGCTCTGCGAGCTTGATTGGAGCTGATCAAGCCAACGTCGACACTTAGGTCCAATTAAGGCTTAATCGCAATAGACAGGCTCGCAATGAAGAAGCCATTCTAGCGAGAGAAGCGGCTGAGGCTGAGGATGCGCAGAAACGGCAGCAAGCTCTGGAGGAAGCAGCAGCTGAGGCCGATCGCGCACGGCAGGTGCGTATCGCAACGCATTGTTTACATTTCACACGAAAGCTCATGGGTGGTTCCGTGTGTAGGAAGTTGTGTCTCGTGCTGAAGAAGCCAGAAAAGCGAGAGAAACGGCTGAGGCTGCACATAAAGCTCAAGAGGACGCAGCCCGGCGAGCCGCACAAGCCGAAGCTCGTAGGGCGCAAGAAGCTCAAAGGGAGGAAGCGCGACGAGTGCGGCAGGCTGAGCATGAACGAGAAGCGGCTGCGGCTGCGGCTGCATTGACAGCGCAGCAACAAGAGAATGCAGCCCGGCAAGCTGAAATTCGCAGGGCACGAGAAGCTCAACAAGAGGAAGCGCGACGAGCGCGGCAGGCTGAGCAAGAGGCCCGAATGGTCGAGCTGGCCAAGGAAGAAGCTTTTGTGACGATGCAGCATATTGTGCTAGACTTCACAGTCGTCACATTCAACGCCGGGCTCGGGATACAGGACGTTCTTCTTGGCTTCGAATCCTGCAGAATCGCAATCAAGAACCTCCCCGCCGACGCTACCATCAAGGAGGTTAGCGAGCTCTTCACCCAGCAGGGCATCGAGTCAAGTCGATTCCACGTTCTGGGCCTTGACAGGACACCGGCCGGAAAGCAGGAAGCTTTCCTGATAGGCCACAAGGACTTGAAGATGGTCGCAATTGGGCTAGAGGAAGTCGATTTCCGGCAGGAGCGCCTGTCTTTCGAGATCATGGACCATAGCGGTGGAGACGGCATGCAGACCTCTCCACTCGACGCCAACACCCTTACTCTCACATGGCGGGCTCCATATGTCCCATACGTCTTGACGTGCGTGGATAGTGCTCAAGCGCAAGCGAAAGTACGCGAGTTGAACGGGAGGAAACATCTAGGAAGGCGGGTGAAGACACAGATCAATCCACGTTCCCGAGGACAGCAGGTCCTGATATTGGGTCTCCCCCCTGAGGTCACAGACCAGGAGGTCAGAAGGATGGTGGGTTCAGGTCAGATCGAACGAAGAAAGCCAGTTACTTTCGATACCACTCAAGCCGCCGAGCTCATCCGCCGCCATATCGAATCCATTCCCGAAGTTCAGATCACCAGATTCGAGCAGGGTATTTTCGATAGCGCGGGTGGCACGTACAGTGCCCGGGTTCACTTTGGCAGCCGGACACAGACTGAGGATGTGTTCAACAGCTGCGACCAACAGTATTTCCCATTCATCGGGAACAGTACCTTCTGCTGGCTTCGACTCCCAGACCCCTTCCAGTACACCATCACCATCTCCGCACCACAGTATCACGCGCAGAGGAAACCGTGGAATGACTTACTCGCAACGGTTCAAGACAAAGAAGGGTTGAAGCTCTGGATAGCACGACGCCATGGAATGCTCGTTATCCGCGTCGTGGGAGAAGACAAAAGTGCTGTAGGGTCTTTGAAGGTCCGAGTAGAGCGCATCGCAGCGGGGGAGAAGCTGGAAGGCTGGCATCCATTGCTGTCCCAGCGGTTTATGGATGGCGTCTTGCAAGACACGGGAGCCCTGTTGCGTATGGACCGCAGACTCCGAGCGGTGAAAGTGTACGGAGAGAGAGGCTCCATCGAAGTGGCACGTGCTCTGGTGAACAATGAACTGGCTCTCCTGGAGTCCCAGGAGCAAACGATACTTCTCAAGCGTCAGTCTGTGCGATTCTTCGTCACGCGGGGACTAGCCATATTGAAAGAGGAGCTGGGTGATGAGAACGTGAGTCTAATCGTCTCATCGGTCCCTGCCAAGATCATCATCAAGGGTGTGGATACCGCTATGCATACCCTCAGCAGACTTATGGAAGAATCTCTCGATGCATCCAATATTGATCCTCGGAGTGGTGATATGGAAGAGGCTATATGTTCCATCTGCTACGATGCGGTCATATTGCCCATCAAGCTTGGTTGTGGCCATGCATACTGCAGCGCATGCATTCGTCATTTCTTGACATCAGCCCCTACCTTCCCGCTTGTATGCATGGGTGACGAGGATAAATGCCACGTACCCATTCCGATTCCTGTGTTTCAGCGTTTTCTGCCTATCCAGCAATTCACCAACCTCCTCGAAATGGCCTTCATCACGCATATCAACCAGCACCCTCAGGACTTCAAGTATTGCACGACGCCAGATTGCAGACAAGTGTATCGCTACACCGCATCCGACACGGCATCCATCATTCATTGTCCGTCTTGCCTCTCCAGCGTGTGCTCTGCGTGCCACGAGGAAGAACATGAAGGCATGACCTGCGCGGAGAGAAAGCTCTACATCGACCCAGAGGAGCAGGAACGGCTGAATCACGAGCTCGCTACACAATCTGGGTTCAAAAAGTGTCCACAGTGTGCAGTGTGGATCGAGAAAACTGAGGGCTGCAACCATATGGAGTGTAAGTGCGGTGCACACATATGCTGGGTATGCATGGGCATTTTCAACGCCCAATCTGTATATGAACATATGCGCAAGGCTCATGGTGGCATTCATGATGTCGGCGGCAACAGACCAGAGCCACCCTTCCAACCTGGAGACTTTGTGGAGCAGGCAAGGCAGGGACGAGTGGAAGAGGACGCACGCAGGCAAGAAGCGGCCCGCACAGCAGAGCTCGCGCAACAGCAGCGTCAGGAGGCCGAAGATGCTCAACACCGTCTTGTCCAGCAGCTTTTGAATGCAAGGCAGGTACGGGAGCGAGAGGAAGCACGCAATCAACAAGAGACCCGCATAGCAGAGCTCGTGCAACAGCAGCGTCAGGAGGCCGAAGATGCTCAAAATTGTCTTGCCCAGCAGCTTTTGTATGTAATGCAGGTACGAGAGCAAGAGGGCGCACCCAGGCAGGAAGAGGCTCGCACAGCAGGGCTTGCACAGCAGCGGCGTCAGGAGGCCGAAGATACCCAAAATTGTCTAGCTCAGCAGCTCGCGCAACAGGCTAGCGAACAGGCGAAGCAGCAGAGCAGACAGCAGCACGAGTATGATATCATGCACCGACCAAATTCATATGCATCCAGGACAGAGGAGGTACGGAGGCGACAGCAGGCGCTCACAGTGGCGGAGGCACGTACAGATGAGCTCAGCAGGGATAGGATTCTTATGGCAGACACTTCTACTTGTAGCCGAGGGCAGCGACACGGGGCAAAGAGCGATGGTTCGGGATGTGTAGTGATGTGATTGTTAGTGTGAGTCAGGCGCACGTTGTCGGGATGTCTGGCTGGTCGCGGTGAAAGTTGCGGACAACGCGGGTGTGCAGCGTATCCACATGGGTCATTGTGCGATTATATGGACGGACTTCAAATCATTTGCATCCCATACTTGCATGATTGTAAAAATTGATTGCTGGTAACATCAACCTGGGCCCTGAGATGGTGGGACGCTGATTCTCAGACCAGCAAATTGAGTGCAGTCTCATCGCATCTATCGCAATCCCAGATATATTGTTGCACACTCAGCTCAATGTAATTCAATTTCAATAAGTACATTACTTCAAATTTCAATGGGGGATACAGTCAAGATACAGTAGTCACAATCTAACTCGAGTCTAGTCCAGGGCAATCTTCAGAAGCGGTCGAGATCAGGTCCTGGTCCTGGTCCTGAACCGTCCGAATGAGGTTGAACGAAGCATCGTAGTCCATCGCCGATATGAGCAAACGATAAAGATAGAATACACTTGTGAAAATATCGAACCTAGGGCGATACTGAGCTTAAGTTCAGAGGCAATCTTGGTCAGCTCTCTATTCCCAGAAAATCAACAAATTCTTGGACCCAGACGTCCCGGACGCCTTGGCGAGCTTTTCGTCGACCTTCAAACCAAACATGTCGACAGTGATCCCAAGATCTGTCGCCAGCGGTAGAACTTGGCCACAGTGTTAGACAGGTACAGCTGGCTGGCTGATTTCACGACGCTTGTCATTTCGAGTGGGCGGCAGTGGGCAATCTCGCGACCCATCGCACTTGGGAGTCTCCGCCATGATGTATCTATGAAATTTGGGAATTGTCGAACCAGCGTGCATTTGAAAGGGTGTATGCGGCACTCACTCTATGCCATAGCTTAAACTGTCCCAAATACTGTACGCAAACACTGCGCTCGTTGCAATCCTTGGGCCGAAAGACCGGTGTTGCCGATCGATACCTTCTCCCCGAAGCGGATGAGCTGACAGTGAATCAGATTAGACCAGATTGTGTGTAAGCTGATCTGGTGCTCACGTAGCATGTTGTCCTATGAGGCTGCGATGGGCGCTGAGCTCGCCAGGAGAGTGAAAGCCAGCTGTTTCGGTCCGAACATTGTGGCAGAGTAGATTTAAGGACAAAGGAATCCTTTCCAATCTGAAAAAACATAGTCATTTGTAAGCCAATTAGTACTTTATCTGAAGATGACTGACATCGACTCTCGAGCACATGGATGATGGGCCGAGTGCTATAAGCACGGATAAGCATTTCTATCCGTCAGCAGCTCCTTCATGAGGGCTAGCAGGACGTAAAGCAGGCAGTTTGAGAAGATGCCGAGCCTGCAGGAGCAGGCGGCGGCTGGCGAGGCAGGATACCATTGCCGACTTGGGGAAGTCATCATGGAAGACAGTTGTAGGCCTATGTGTGTTGTACAGCTTGAACTCGATGGGATGCGGCCGAAAATCAAGGGTGATGTGCAGCCGGTACTGCTCGATGCGGCACTCCTGTGTTTCACTTGCTAATCCTACCACGTACGGGATGCGACGAAACAAGGAACCGTGCCCTCGACATGCTTGGCTCATCGTTGCGTGCCCAGTGAACGCCTCAGCCTGACTGAGCTGCCGAGATCGTAACCCGCAGATGCACGCAGAAGCAAATACAAGTGGGTGTTCCGGTTGGCCACGGCGCACCGGGCAGGAGTGCAAGAAGGTACAAGAGCAAGCGACACGAAGAAGTTGGGGCAAAGAGTCCGTGATTGTATTATGTCATGCAGATTATCAGTATGTGCTTGCGTGCGCTATCGATATGAAGCCCTCTCAACCTCAGAAAGTCGGATTGGTAGGAGCCTGGGTAGACGCTTGGGATCATTCTGAAACACCAACTCTGGTTCATTCCAAACGAAGCTTTGGCTGTGTAGGTAAGTATGTTTGAAGTATGTACTTAGGCGCTAGGTAAGCGCTAGGCCCATCAACGCTGCACCAACGCTGCACCGACAGTTTCTGTGTAACGACTTCGCAGAGACTACACGTGTGGAGATTTGCAGCCGACTCACAACAAACATACGACTTACGACCCACCGACGGGCATTCATTGTCACTAGGGGCGACGATTGCCACCCTTTCGAAGCCAGCTGCTCCATCAATCTCAGCTCCTTCAAAAGGCCCACCATGCGGGAGGTAAAATTCACCAACGGTTCTCTCTCGCCATGCCCTCAGAAGAAAACGTCGCCCGCCTGTCCGCGGACGACAAGGACGTCGCCGGCAGCACCGCCACCATGGAAGACACCACCCACGGCGAGAAGGCCGCAGTAGCGGAGAAGGCGGCAGGCGAGCAGGAAGACCCAGAGGCAGAGTACCCGAAAGGCTCCGCCCTCGGCTTGCTCGCCCTCGGTTTGTGCCTCACAACCTTTGTCGTGAGTACCCGCCCTGCCCTGCCCCACCCCCCGCCCGCTGACCCCCACGCAGATCGCGCTCGACAACACGATTATCGCCACCGCTATCCCGCACATCACCACCGTCTTCGACTCCCTCGGCGATGTGGGCTGGTACGGCTCCTCCTACCTCCTCACGACGACATCCCTGCAGCCCGTCTTCGGCAAGATCTACGTCAACTTTAACGTCAAGTACACCTACCTCTTCGCGCTCGTCCTCTTCGAGGTCGGCTCCGTCATCTGCGCCGCCGCCGTCAACTCGCCCATGCTCATTGTGGGCCGCGCGATTGCGGGGGCGGGGGCGTCGGCGCTCTTCTCCGGTGGGATGAACATCGTCGGGTTCGCGGTCCCGCTGCGGCAGCGCCCGATCTACGTCGCGTTACTCTCGTCCACGGCCGGCATCGCGTCCGTCGTGGGCCCGCTGCTCGGCGGCGCGCTCACGGACAAGGCCTCCTGGCGCTGGTGCTTCTTGATCAACCTGCCCTTCGGCGGCGTGGCCTTCGTCGCCGTGCTCGCCTTCTTCAAGCCGCCCAAGCGCCGGGTCTCGTCGCTCACGCTGCGCGAGAAGATCCTCGAAATGGACCTCCTCGGCGCGCTGTTTCTCATCACCGCGATCGTGTGCCTGCTCCTCGCGCTGCAGTGGGGCGGGACGACCTACGCGTGGGGCGACGCCAAGGTCTTCGGGCTCTTCATCGGCTTCGGCCTGCTCCTCGCGTGCTTCGTCCTCGTGCAGTACAAGCTCCAGGACAAGGCGATGATCCCGCCGCGCATCTTCCTGCACCAGCGCACAATCCTCGCCTCCGCGCTCTTCTCCGCGCTCTTCGCCATGGCGCTGTACACGCACATCTTCTACCTCCCGTTCTACTTCCAGGCGGTGAAGGGCACGACTGCGGAGGGGTCCGGCATCCGCACGATCCCGTACCTCGTCTCGATCACGCTCTCCTCCATCACGATCGGCGGGAGCATCACCGCCTTCGGGCCGTACGTGCCCTTCATGTGGGCCGGCGCGGCGGTGTTCACCGCCGGCTGCGGCATGCTCTACACGCTCCAGGTCGGCTCCGGCGCGCGGACGTGGATCGGGTACCAGCTCCTCGCGGGCATTGGCGCTGGCGCGTCGGTCCAGGTGCCCTTCCTTGCCGTGCAGGTCGTGCTTGGGCCGAAGGACATGCCCGTTGGCAACGCGATCGTAATGTTCTTCAACTCGCTCGGCGGCGCGATCGCGATCTCGCTCGCGCAGAACATCTTCTCGAACGCGCTCACGAAGCAGCTGCCGACGTATGCCCCGGGCGTGGATGTGGCGCAGGTGGTGGGCGCGGGCGCGACGGGCTTAAGGAAGCTGGGGTTGGGGGACGCGCTGGGGGGCGTGCTGCTCGCGTATGACCGCGCGCTGCAAGAGACGTTTATCCTGCCGATTGCAGCTGCGGGGCTGGCGTTCTTTATCAGCTTCGGGATGGAGCACCGGAGCGTGAAGGGGAAGAAGATCGAGATGGGCGCGGTCGGCTAAGGGACAGACTTTACGTCGTTTCCTTTCGCGATTGCCGATTTGTGCATGCGCGCATGGTGCACGGTCGGTTGTATGATAGATACGGATACGGATCCCGACGGATACGTATAATATGCGGTCGGAACGGCTCTAGATTATGTAGAGCGAGTGCTTTTTAATTGCAGCGACTTTCGAGCTACCGGTGTTGCTGAGTGTCGAGAGCTTGCAATTTCACTAGGAATGCATAAGCCAGATGAGCCAGCGATGAGCTCCAAGTTGGATGCAGAGGGAGGTGGCTAACTTGGGGCTTGGGCGGCCGTGGAAGTTAAATGTTGAACCTTTGGCTCCCCTAGATCCTCGAAAGCCGTTGAAGCTTGTAGAGATTGTCCTTCTTCCGAGATTGTCTTTCTTCCAGTTTTCTGTCTTCTAATATCGCAAGGCGCAGAATACGGTACACATCCTGCGATCCTGCGCCATGTTTGAAGAACTGCAGGGTGAGTTATTTTAATGATTGCTGACAACAGTAAGACGTCTTGAGGTAGGCGAAGGCCAGCTCCTCAGGTTCACAGCATGTTGGGGAGAGGTGAAGAAAGAGCCCGACTCGAGAGGGTTGTCGAGCCAGGGATTCGTCAGGCGCGATGTTGCGGTGGACATGTGAGATCCAGGAGGTTCGATCAGGCAAAAGCGCGCAAACCAGCCGTCAGTATGAGCGGGACCTGAGGTGGGCACAAAGTATCCTGGCACGCTAAACAGTCGGACCAGCCTCGCCAACGCTCGGGAGGATCAACAAAAGGCCCTTATAAGAGCAATTATTTCACCGATCACATGATTTATTTGGACTGTTTAGCGTGGGATACTTTGTGTGCCACCGTGACCTCAGGCCCGTATGAGCGCTTAACTCCTCCCGGGCTTTTTCCTTGCGACGGGATCAGAAATCATGAATGCCGCCCACAGCGCCTATCGAGCGTGCTGCGCAGACTTGCGTAAACCCGTCCGCCTGGCCTAGCTGCTTGTTGTTCGACTGCCTTGGCTTGGGTCTTGGCCACCGTGTCCATGACCTCTGAAGCACCCCCAGGAAAGCCTCAGGTTCCTGTGCCAAAAAATCGCACGAGATCTAAACGGAATAACCAGACACAACACGTACAAGTCACCGACAACTTGAAATTTGACGGGATATGTTGCTTCTTTATCCAAGGGCATTGTGAGTTTGGTGATGTGTGCAAACGCAGCCACGGAGACCCGCCAGGAGAAGTCACCCCAAGCCTAACAGCGCGCATGCCGGTGAGAGCCTTCGAGATGATCCTACCGAGCGCTGTTCTCATCAAGAGTCTGTCATGTAGACTGATATCTCTCAGACTCAGGTACCATATCATACATCTAGTACTACTGGGTCATCTTCAAGCTTCCTAGGACATCCCGTAAACGCCTCATCAGGTTCGGCGCGCTCGCCGCCAAATGCTCCCACCACCACCACCACCACCACCACCACACCTCATTCGAATCCCAGTCCAGGACCCATCACCAACAACCAAGCGAAGACGCCGTGTTTCTCCTGGGCCATCCGGGGCACGTGTCAGTTGGGCAGCAAATGCAGTTATGATCACGATGCGAATGTACGCTGCCCATTCTCGATCAGCTCTGCGAGCTGTGATTGGAGCTGATCAAGCCGACGTCGACACTTAGGTCCAATCAAGGATGAATCGCGAAAGACAAGAGAAGGCTGCTCGCATTGATGAAGCCCGTCTAGCAAGAGAAGCGGCTGAGGCTGAGATTGCGCAGAAAGTGCAGCAAGCTCGAGAGGAAGCAGCAGCCGCAGCTGAGGTCGCAGATCGCGCACGGCAGGTGCGTATCACAACGCATTGTTTGCATTCGCACGAAAGCTCATGGGTGGTTCCGTGTGCAGGAAGCTGTATCTCGTATTGAGGAGGCCAAAAGAGCAAGAGAAGCGGCCGAGGCTGCACAGAAAGCTCAAGAGGACGCAGCCCGGCGAGCCACGCAAGCCGAAGCTCGTAGGGCACGAGAAGCTCGACAGGAGGAAGTGCGGCAGGCTGGGAAAGAAGCGCGGATGGTTGAGCTGGCCAAGGAAGAAGCTGCTATGACGATGCAGCACATTGTGCTCGACATCACAGTCGTTACATTCAGCGCCGGGCTTGCGATACAGGACGTCCTTCTTGGCTTCGAATCCTGCAGAATCAAAATCAAGAACCTCCCCGCCGACGCTACCGCCAAGGAAGTTAGCGAGCTCTTCACCCAGCAGGGCATCGAGTCAAGTCGATTCCACGTTCTGGGACTCGATAGGACACCGGCTGGAAAGCGGGAGGCTCTCTTGATTGGCCACGAGGATTTGAAGATGGTCGCAATTGGGCTGGAGGAAATCGATTTTCGGCAGGAGCGCTTATCCTTCGAGATCATGGGCCATAACAGTGGGGACGGCATGCGGGCTTCTACCCTCGACACCAACACCCTCACCCTCACATGGCGGGCTCCATCCGTTGCATACGTCGTGACGTGCATGGACGGCGCTCAAGCACAAGCGAAAGTACGCGAATTGGATAGGAAGATATGCCTGGGAAGGCGGGTGAGGGCGCAGATCAATCTACGTTCTCTAGGACGGCAGGTCCTGATATTGGGTTTCCCTCCTGAGGTCACAGACCAGGAGGTCAAGACGATGGTGGGGTCTGATCAGGTCGAACGAAGGAAACCAGTTACTTTCGATACCACTCAAGCCACCGAGCTCATCCGCCGCCATATCGACTCTATCCCCGGAGTTCAGATCACCAGATTCGAGCAGGTCGTTCTCGATAGCGAAGGTGGCACGTATAGTGCGCGGGTTCACTTTGGGAGCTGGACGCAGACTAAGGATGTGTTCAACCGCTGCGACCAACAGCGTTTCCCTTTCATCGGGAACAGCACCTTCTGCTGGCTTCGACTCCCAGACCCCATCCAGTACACCATCGCCATCTCCGCACCACAGTTTCGCGCGCAGAGGAAATTGTGGAATGACTTACTCGCAACGGTCCAAGGCAAAGAAGGGCTGAAGTTCTGGATTGTACCACGCGATAGGGTTCACATTATCCGCGTCGGGGGAGAAGACAGGAAAGCTGTAGGATCTTTGAAGGTCCGAGTCGAGAGCATCGCAGCGGGGGAGAAGCTGGAAGGCTGGCATCCATCGCTATCACTGCGGTTTATGGATCGTGTCTTGCAAGACACGGAAGCCGTGTTGCGAATCGACCGCAGACTGCGCGTGGTGAAGGTGTACGGAGAGAGAGGCCCCATCGAGGCGGCACGTGCTCTGTTGAACAATGAACTCGCTCTCCTGGAGTCCCAGGAGCAAACGATATTTCTCCAGCGTCAGTCCGTACGATTCTTCGTCACGCGGGGACTAGCTATCCTGCAAGAGGAGCTGGGCGAGGAGAACGTGACTCTTAATGTCTCGCCGGCACCCGCCAAGGTCGTTATCAAGGGTGGGGATGCTGCTATGCATACCCTCAGCAGACTTATAGAAGAATCTCTCGATGCATCCAACATTGTTCCTAGGAATCGGGATACGGAGGAGGCTGTATGTCCCATCTGCTATGATGCAGTCACATTGCCCATCAACCTTGGCTGTGGCCATGCATATTGCAGCGCATGTATTCGTCATTTCTTGACGTCGGCCTCCACCTTCCCGCTCGTATGCATGGGTGACGAGGATAGATGTCACGTACCCATTCCGATTCCCGTGTTTCAGCGTTTTCTGCCTATCCAACAATTCACCAACCTCCTCGAAACGGCCTTCATCACGCATATCGACCATCACCCTCAGGACTTCAAGTATTGCACGACACCGGATTGTCGACAAGTGTACCGTTGTACGACATCCGACACGGCGTCCATCATTCATTGTCCGTCTTGCCTTTCCAGCGTGTGCTCTGCGTGCCACGAGGAAGGACACGAAGGCATGACCTGCGCGGAGAGAAAGCAAAATAATGACCCGGAAGAGCAGGAACGATTGAACGACGAGCTCGCCACACAATCTGGGTTCAAGAAGTGCCCGCAGTGTACAGTGTGGATTGAGAAGACTGAGGGCTGCAACCACATGTCGTGCAAGTGCGGTGCACACATATGCTGGGTGTGCATGGGCATCTTCACCGCCCGATCTGTATATGAACATATGAACACAGCTCATGGTGGCATTTACGAAGCCAACGGAAACAGAGCAGACCCACTCATCCAACCTGGAGCCTTTGCTGAGCAGCAGGACGTTCTCCGCCTGGCCGCCCTCCATAGAGCTCAGCTTGTGCAACAGCAGCGTCAGGAGGCCGAAGATGCCCAACAACGTCTTGCCCAGCAGCTTTTGTATGCAAGGCAGGTACGGGAGCGAGAGGACGCACGCATTCAAGAAGAGGCCCGCGCAGCAGAGCTCGCGCAGCAGCAGCAGGAGGCCGAAGATGCTCGGCGTCGTCTTGCCCAGCAGCTTTTGTATACAAGACAGGTACAGGAGCAGGAGGACGCACGCAGACAAGAAGAGGCCCGCATAGCAGAGGTCGCGCAACAGCAGCGTCACGATGCTGAATTTGCTCGACATCGTCTTGCCCAGGAGCTTTTGTACGCAAGTCAGCTACATGAGCAAGAAGAGGCTCACACAACAGAGCTCGAACAACAACAGCGTCACGATGCCGAATTTGCTGAACATCGCCTTGCCCAGGAGCTTTTGTATGCAAGAGAGGTGCGGGAGCAAGAGGACGCACGCAGGCAAGAAGAGGCCCGCACAGCAGAGCTCGCCGAACAGCAGCGTCACAAATTTGCTCAACATTGTCTAGCCCAACAGCTCGCCCAACAGGCTAGAGAACAGGTGGAGCAGCAACGCAGACAGCACGAGTATGATCTCGCGCACCGACCGAATTCATTCGCTACCAGGGTAGAGGAGGTACGGAGGCGACAGCAGGCGCTCAGGGAAGCGGAGGCACGTACGGAGGAGCTTAGCAAAGATGAGATTCACAGGGCAGAGGAAGCTTCTACTCGTAGAAGAGCACAGCAGCACGGGGCAGAGAGCGGGGGATTGGGATGTGCGGTAATGTGATTGTTAGTGCGAGTCTGGCGCGCGATATCTAGATGTCAGTCGCAGTGAAAGTTCATAAGGCTCCTCAAAAGGCGCACGTGATGCGATGTTCAAATATTCGACGTTCAACTCTGTTCAACCTCCACGATGAACGCCATCCCACCCATCCCTATGTCGCTCTAAGAACATCAAGTTAGGGGGGAAGATTCGATGATCTGGGCTATATTTTGATTCGGGCTTTGCTGATTTGTCCAGGTGACGATGCTTACTGGCCTCTCAGTGGGCTGACAGTTACTTCATTAACCAACCCAGCCTCCCAGCCACTTTTATGGGGTATAAAGCCAGCCCAAAATGCGGATTAATTTTTCAGTTCGTTCGAGCATTCTATTCCCCCCCCCCCCCCTCCCTGGTCTCTATATCCTCTTCGCCTTCCATATTGCCTCAAAATTATGGTTGTGCCCGCCAGGATCCCCTTCCTCGCATAACGACGCATACCCTCGCCGCGGTTTGCGGGTCTAGTAGCCGCAGAGAAAGTAAGTCGGCGAAGTCAAGCAAGCGTCATTGCATCTCTCTGTAGTGGTGAGGTATGTTCCTCTCCCTTTCTCGCTTCACACCAGTGATTACTGTTTTCTTCATCGTCAGATGATCCCCACCCTACCTTTATAGCATTGGTGCGTCTTCTAGTCGGCTGATACCCGTGTGGGTTCTACATACTCAAGAGGCCCGGCTGGGTTTTGCTTTTTTCACAGGCGCGAAATATGTTATGCCGATGGTGCGTACATGATGCTCGATCGAGGTGCTACATGCTAAAGACACTCTCATATATTTCCATAATTACAGGCTGAGCACATAACCACAATCAGCCAGCACTGTTGAAACCACTGATATTTCTGTTAAGGATGAGACTTTGATGGAACGTGCATATCACATCCAGGCTACTAATTCTCTGCTTGCTGGCGGTGCAGTCATTGTATTGAGGATTTATGCGTACACTCAAGCCCTCAAGTTTCAAGCTCAAGGTCACATTAACAATTGTATAACATCCCGCCGAACCGAATTCACCAATATACCATAAACCGTTGTCCATCATTAAGCATCCCCAGCCACCAACCTACAAATTAGCCCTCAGCGCCTTCGTCTGCTTAGCGAAAGCATTCCCTTTGAACTTTTCCGCCTCCAAAACTTTCCTCATATGCTCCGGACTCAACCACCCGACCTGTAGAATTTCATCACTCCCCCGTCCGCCCAGTAACCCGAGATAATACTTGGTCATCTCAGCATTGGTATGCCAGTACCTCTTATCTTCGAGGTCTCTAACAAAGCACTGTCCATCCGAGGTGTCGTTGGACCCGTGAAAGATGAACGTTTCCTCGTTCAGCACGGCTGAAGGCGAAATGAAAATCTTGTCACGATGGTGTTTGCTAATCTCCCGCGCAACCCGCAGGTGGGCCGCAGACGGCTTGGCGACCGCTGGGGAGGGGAATACATCTTTGGTGTACGTGGCTGTTGAGACTAGGCTGCCTGCCACGTTGCTCTGGGTGGTCACGACGCATTTGCGAGGGTGTAGAGTAAAATGGTGATGAAAGAGGCGCATCAAGAGCTCGATTACGAGGTGTTGGCGGCGCGCATTAGGGGCGATGCATGTCAGTCCTGTGTGGACAATTGGGTCTTGTAAACCCTCGATGGGGATCAGCACGGCTGACAGGAATGCGATAAGAGTGGAGGTTTTGTCGTGTGCTGTGACGATGATTTTGTCGTCCAGGGCGTTTGGAGAGTCAGAGAAGACTTGGTAATTTGGTAGCGGCGTGAGGCACTGAACGCCTAAGCCTCGAAGCTCATCCTTTAACGCGGATAGATCCTCTTTCCCCAGAGTTCTTCCAGGGCAATAATGGACCGTGTATCTGTAGCTTGACATCTGCGTTTTGGACGAACTGTGAGGATGACGGGAGGGCTGGGAAAGAGTATTCACAGAGTGCACCTGTTACTCAAGCTATATATTACAATTGCAATCGCGATATTCGGAACCATGCAGTGTCGATCGAGTGTCCTGTTACAACTCGATGGGATCTAGTACGCCGGACTAATCATTTTGGGACCAGAAACTGATCTAGCCGAATGACCTTCGCTTCCGGGACCCGGTGAACATGCTATGAGTCCTGAGTGAGTACTTATTGCAGATGCTTGTATGATAGAATCAGGAAAATATGCGGCTATAGATTGCATGTATATCACTGCTTAGGTGCCGTTGTAATTGAGCAACAATGGGGACAGTGACGAGGAACGCGTTCGCGGCGCGCGCTGCACGAGGCTGCACGTGTTGATTTGACATTTGTTGGCGCCGAGCGGGACAGTCCAAATCGAGCGGAATATGTCACCATTTCACGCTTTTCTGACTTGATCAATTGAGATGCAGTACTGCAGTGGACCACACTAACGCGAGCTTCGCCGACGCTACAGAGTGCTAATGTCATGCGCGGTCTAGTAAAATTATCCAACGTCTCTCTGATCCCGCCATGCCCTCAGAAGAAAACGTCGTGCGCCTGTCCGCGGACGAGAAGGACGTCGCAGGCAGCACGACCATCGAAGACTCCGACTTTGATGATGAGAAGGCGGCAGTGGTGGACAATGAGAAGGCGGTAACACCGAACGAAGAGGCGGCAAGAGAGCAAGAGGACCCAGAGGCTGAGTACCCCAAAGGCCTCGCCCTCGGCCTGCTCACCCTCGGTCTGTGTTTGACAACCTTCGTCGTGAGTGTCTGTCCAACTATGCTATATTCTTCCGCCCGCTAACACCCTTCTATGTAGATCGCACTCGATACCACGATCATCGCCACCGTTATTCCACATATCACCACCGTCTTCGATTCCCTCGGCGACGTGGGCTGGTACGGCTCCTCCTACCTGCTCACGACCACCTCCCTCCAGCCCATCTTCGGCAAGATCTATGTCAACTTCAACGTCAAATACATCTACCTCTTCGCGCTCGTCCTCTTCGAGGTTGGGTCTGTAATCTGTGCCACGGCGGTCAACTCACCCATGCTCATCGTCGGACGCGCAATTGCCGGTGCCGGCGCATCTGCGCTCTTCTCCGGGGGCATGAACATCATCGGGTTCTCAGTCCCCCTGCGCCAGCGCCCAATCTACGTCGCTTTCCTCTCGTCCATGTTCGGCATCGCCTCAGTCGTCGGGCCTCTACTCGGTGGCGCGCTCACGGATAAAGTCTCCTGGCGCTGGTGCTTCTGGATCAACCTCCCCATTGGCGGCGTCGCCTTCGTCACCATCGTCGCCTTCTTCAAGCCCCCCAAGCGCAAGGTATCCTCCTTGACCCTCCGCGAAAAGATCCTCGAATTGGACCTCCTGGGTGCGCTGTTCCTAATCACCGCGATCGTGTGCCTGCTCCTCGCGCTGCAGTGGGGCGGCACCACCTACGCGTGGGGCGACACCAAGATCTTTGGGCTCTTCATCGGCTTCGGGCTGCTCATCTCGTGCTTCATCTTCGTGCAATTCAAGCTGCAGGACAAAGCCATGATCCCCCCGCGCATATTCCTGCACCAGCGCACCATCCTCGTCTCCGCGCTCTTCTCCACGCTCTTCTCCATGGCGATGTACACGCACATATTCTACCTGCCATTCTACTTCCAGGCTGTCAAGGGCACCACCGCGGAGGGCTCCGGCATCCACATAATCCCCTACCTCTTCTCCGTCACCCTCTCCTCCATCGCCGTCGGCGCGAGCATCACCGTCTTCGGGCCGTACGTCCCCTTCATGTGGGCGGGCGCGGCGATCTTCACGGTCGGCTGCGGGCTGATCCACACGCTCCAGCTCGGCTCGGGGCCCGCGAAGTGGATCGGGTACCAGCTCCTCGCGGGCATCGGCGCGGGCTCCGCGGTGCAGGTGCCCTTCCTCGCGGTGCAGGTCGTGCTCGACCCGAAGGACTTGCCCGTCGGCAACGCGGTCGTGATGTTCTTCGACTCGCTCGGTGGGGCGATCTCGATCTCGCTCGCGCAGAGTATATTCTCGAACGCGCTCGCGAAGGAGCTGCCGAAATATGCGCCGGGGGTGTCTGTCGCGCAGGTGGTGGGCGCGGGCGCGACGGGGTTGCGGAAGCTGGGGCTGGGGAGCGCGCTGGGGGGCGTGTTGGTGGCGTATGAGAAGGCGCTGGAGGAGACGTTTATTCTGCCGATTGCGGCGGCGGGCTTAGCGCTTTTCGTCAGCTTTGGGATGGAGCATCGGAGTGTGAAGGGGAAGAAGATCGAGATGGGCGCGGTCGGCTAAGGGTGCGGACTTCGCGTTGTTCCTTTTCCCATTCCCATTCCATGCTTTGTTTACTGCTTGCTTCGCTATTGGAGGTGGGGGTTGAAATACCGGTTGCGAGCTTTACCGCATCGCAATTTGTACATGCCTCACAGCTTTATTATAGGTAAGTCAGTGTAGACCTTACCCGCATCCACAATCTATATCAGGTTAGACTGCCGCCCGTGGCCCTCTAGGCTACTCACTTATGTCAGGCCGTTGGACTCACATGAGGCGAGAGCAGTGCTTAGCTGTAAATCTGCGGCGCAGTCGCCTGATAGACCTGATAACATGCCGGCTTGTCGATGGAGCGGCACCCGCAGGTTACTGCAATTTACGTTTACGGGCGGCCTTGCACTACATTGCACAGCAAGTAATTCTATATAATCTTCGACCCCAGAGATAGCAAAAACATTTGCTCTGAGCCCGCCCACGACCATCCAACCATGCGCTCTGCCCTCATTCCTGTGATTCTCCTGCTAGCAACCTTTTCCAGTGCGCAGGCACCCAACTTGACCTTTAATTTCGCAGTATGCCTCCAGAATGTCACCAACCCTACTTCGCCCTGGTATTATTCGACAGAAGGACGGAGTATTACTGGAGATAACTTGACTAGTTTGGCAAATGCCAGTGCCATCTCTTATGTATACTCTGTGCATTGAAGCGTGTGGTTCGGGAGCTGAGCCTTTCGGCTGGCCCGTCTTCTCCCAACAGTTCGGCGCATGGCTTCTACCATGGCTAGCCCTCATATCACAGCTGCCATTTGGGGCGAGATTCGGATCCGAAAATCTGATGTCTGCTCTACTGACCGTTGGGTCGCCTACCTTAGCTGCCTATTCTTTAGCCTTGACAGCCCTCAACGAGCGATGGGTTTCACAACACTTCTATAGCTATAATTTCCCCAACATCCCTCAGGCCGTGCGTATCCTCACCAATTTGCAGCAGACAAATGTCAAGGTCATCTCGACGGGCGGACTGCTCGCATCTCTCGTCGTTCTTCCCGAGAATGACAATTGGTGGGCCACGCTCGCGAAGTCCCTGAACTACACGCAAACCTGGTCTATATCCGCTGCCACATCAATTGCATGGGTTGTCATAGCTTATCTTTTCACCATCATCGACTCTTTCTTTGATCTCCTCAACAGCATCAATGCTAACTTTATGGCTGTGGTCGCTGCATATTGTCGTTGGCTGGCTGCAGATATCTCCCAAATGCGATATGGATCGGGTCGAGGAGGCGATGGAAGAGGCTAACAAGATCGCATACGTCGCCTCCAAGCCCACATATCTCGCCCCTTCCATCATGGAGAGCACCGACACACAAACCCCTCCCGTCACACGACCTCTCTTTCGCCACATCCCATCGTCTCCTCCTCACCCCATTCCAATTCCTTGCACAATCATGATGGCCTCTCCTCATCTCCGCCACCAGCCATCCTCTCCGATGATGGCGTGCAGGCATTCACCATTAGAAAATCTATCACAGGTACCGTCAGGCATGATGAAAAATGCAGTGCACCTATCTACAATTAACGAAGTCTCAACAGCATTCCATCACGCCTCAGACAAGGCCAAAGCGTGCAAGCCAGTCAATCGCTCGGCAGATTGGAAAACGGGAAACGGGGCTAAAAATCCGGACAACCGGACGGGGAATATCCAGGAGGTGGAGAGCTACTGTAGCGAACTAGATCAGAGGGATGCCAGCATCCCGGACCCACTCCCCTCTTTGAAACTCAATCAGTGGGGAGCGGACACATTCCCGAGGATGTTTGTGGCGGCATTGATGGCTCTTTTCTTGCAATGGGGTACGACTGGTGCGGCAGTCGTCGTCGTGTGGTTCACGCCTACGAAGGGTGAGCATTTCATTATTTTAACAAACCTGCAGTGTCTAATTGTCTATATTCGTCAGGGTTGGGATGCCGCTCTCTAGCCTACTTGCTGTACGCTAGTATATCGGCCGTCGTATGGGTGATCATGGTCCTTGCTAGCGTGCTGGCGCATTACGCCGACGCGCATAGTCATACCAGAACCTCCGAAGCCTCTTCTGATGCAGAGGCCCTTCTATTTGAGCACGCATCTGAGCACACTGTGCATAATCCCCTCCGCCCCAACGCATTTTCCAACACAGCCGCTACTCTATCTACAATTCTGCGACGATCAGGGAAACTTTTGGCAACGCTGAACGATGTCGGGATTGTTGCAGTATGCATCTTCCAATTCTCCAACGTCTTTGACCGCTGCTACTGCAACAGCAGTGTAAATTGGCTGGGAACCCAAAGAGGCTACGCAGTGCTTGATTACAGCGATCCCAGAATCCTCTCTGGAATGAAAAGTGCATCGCTAGGAGGCATCGTCGCGTCGCTAGGAAGTGCCTTTGGCTTCATCGGGTTTGTGAATACGTTCCTGAACCGGCCGTTCATTTGAATTGCGTTGGATATATTTGGACATTTTCATGATTTGGCAGATGTAGCCGTGCCACTGTACAGATATTCCCTCTGTTGAGGTAGTATTATGTAGCACTAGGAGCGCTAGACAATAATCAGAGTTGGAGTTGCACACATCGCAGCTGGAGCCTGGCGATGGGTTTCATAGCATCTCGGCTGTACTTTCCGCAACACCCGCTAGGCTCGTAACCACCTGTATGAACTGAGCAGGAGGTCGGCCAGCTTCCGAAGGCGCGGCCTACAGCCGAGCCTTCAAGCTTCAAGAGCAACACGTGGTGTGCGCATCTTCAAAGCAAATAGAAAATCAAAGTGGGACCGGATGGCGGAGAACACTTCATCAGCCGCATATGTAGAATTGCTGAGGGCCGATCCGTGGCGTCATGTCGAGCAAGAAACCAACTCTCCTGGTGACGCCCTCCTAATTTTTTGCGGGACTTCGAGGTCCTTCACGGCCTGGAAGTAGAAGGGGAGGTAGAATATGTGCGTGTAGAGCGCCATGGAGAAGAGCGTGGAGAAGAGCGCGGAGACGAGGATCGTGCGCTGGTGCAGGAAGATGCGCGGCGGGATCATGGCCTTGTCCAAGTTGACATGCAGCCTGAACTGCACGAAGACAAAGCACACGATGAGCAGCCCGAAGCCGATCCCCGAGCACTCCTTTTCCAGTCGCAACTTGCTCCGTTATCCTCCCGCCTTTATTCTCCTTGTCGCTCATCGCTCCAAGTTACAGAGTTGTCTACAGATTGATGCCTCGTTTCCTACAGAATCCAGATTTATGTATTTTCAAACTCCGACGTGTTTGGAGCTGGATTTAGAATTCCAGACGCTGTGGATGGTCATCCAGTCACCAGACAAAAATTTGATCGCACCTGTGTAAACTCCGGATATCGACTCAGATGCAGCTGTGCCCGTGTACAACCGTTTTCATGACGATACATTTCCCATTTCACGTTGATTTCACGACGCACGTCACATCCGTTTTTTGTTTGTTCGTTGATGGAACAAACAACTTGTGGCGCAACCAAAATAGGCAGGTAGTTCCGACCCAGCTATCGCAGTGTTAATATGATTGTACAGGAGCCTACAATCTTCAAGCCATACAACTTTGAAAGTTGAATCCCTCAGCTCACGCATATCATAGGCCGTAACGGTCGACACACTCCCAACGAGTAATAAAGAAAAAACGGATGTCATGAAATCCGTTATCCACCGTTATCGACACGAAAACATACGGCTGCAAACCCGTGGTGCACACGTTGCAGACTCAGGACTGTACAGCCAAGAGACACCAGAGGTCCCGAGATCCGAGCTACTGGGCCGGGCCCGGCTCCCAGTGGATCCGACTATCTGACAATCCTAGCACTACATCTTAGTACTCGCAGCAAACCTGAAGTGTGTTTAGGAATCTCTGCTCTTTCTTTCAGCATGATCTCTTGTTTCGGAGGTCTCTGGGACTCCCTCGAGCTCCCTTTTACTCACTCGACATTTCGTAATAGAGTGTTTAAATATAGAGCTGTGCCGGCCCAGTGGAGTTGGACTCTAGAGCTGATAACAATAACATTTTCACTGCAATACACGTTGTATATGATCATGTACGTGATCCTACACTATGTACACACAATCTTTATTAATATTCCTCAAAGGGACAATCTTTCAGTTCTCTCAGGAGTCAGGCTCACAGTGGATCCGACTTTACAGCAAAGTACAAGTTGATAGACGTCTCGCGTTTTGGATTGATTTAACCCCACCTGCCCGATATGTACTCAGTAACACCGACATAGCACAGCACAGCTCCCACCACTCCGTCCTGCGATCCTGTCTTACCCTCGAGCTCTATCCTCTTGTCCCTGCAACGATAACATTCTGTTATCTGCTGGTAATCGAAGATATATCCATCCTGCTCAAAAAGACCTCATTGTGTCAATGGCAGCTCAAATGAGCTCTGCGGAGATCGCCGGGCAGGTGGGGTTAAATCGATCCAAAACACGAGACGTCTACTATCAACTTGTACTTTGCTGTAATATGGCATGCCTGGCACCTCATGCACTCAGCAAACCTCAAACATTATCCCCGGCATGGCTAGACTCAGTCTGTGTATCCGCTCTTGCTCCCAGCATGCTCCCTTATTTTGGATGTCTTGGACTCACTTGACGCTTGTGTAAGGCCACTGAACTCCCATATATAAAGCGCTTGACTCTAGATTTGTGGTGGCTTTGGACATGGGATCTAGATCTGATAGTATCGGGAGCTGCCAATTGAGAACACGACGTACACATTTTCACTGCAAAACACGTTGAATGTGATCTTGCACGCAGCACCCTTCAAGGTGATTTTTACAGCAAGCCATGCCACAAAAGCCTCGATAGCGAGACTACTTCTCATTTTCCCGAAACCACCCACCATGCGCTCTGCCCTTATTCCCGCAATTTTCCTCTTAGCAACCCTTTCTGGTGCGCAAGCACCCAACTCGACCGTCAATTTCGAAATCTGCCTGCAGAATGTGACG
Source organism: Athelia psychrophila (assembly GCA_001630335.1). Classification (NCBI taxonomy): domain Eukaryota; kingdom Fungi; phylum Basidiomycota; class Agaricomycetes; order Atheliales; family Atheliaceae; genus Athelia; species Athelia psychrophila. Next base: position 79,723 of record KV417611.1, read on the forward strand.
ACCATTGGTTCACCTTGGTACAATTCGACGGGAGGGCGGAGCATTAATGGAGATAATTTAACCAGTATGGCAGGTGCCGGTGCCATCTCATATGCTCTATGCATCGAAGCTTGCGGTCCGGGCCCTGAGCCTTTCGACTGGCCCGATTTTTCCCAGCAGTTCAGCACATGGCTTCTACCATGGCTGGCCCTCATATCACAGCTGCCATTTGGAGCGGGATCCAGACCCGAAAATATGATGTCGGTTATACTTGCCGTGGGGTCGCCAACCCTAGCTGCATATTCCTTAGCGCTGACGGTCCTCAACCAGCGATGGATTGTACGGCGTCTCTCTAGCTATCACCATTTCAAAGCCGAACAGGCCATGCGCATCCTCAGCAATTTGCAGCAGACGCATATCAAAGTCACTTCTTCGCGTGGTGTAAAGGGGCATTACCGTATGCAGTGGTAATGGCCCCGAGCTTTGTACGGATCCCATCCTCTTTTCTTTACTTCTTTACCACCATCTGTACACTCTTCTCGTTTTATCTAAAAACCGGTCTTGTTTACTCTGTGTGATTAAAGAACAACCCGCACGTATAACACTTTTTTAAACATCCAAATTAAATTTTTCAGATATTACAGTATGGCACCAGGAGGTGCTAGACGCAAAAAGAATGGTCAAAAAGCGAAAGCGACCATTCCCAATCGATCGGAGAACGACGCGGACAATCCGAGCGAGCCTACAGCTCGAGCGGATAGAGCGTCGACTCGAACGAGCGCCAGGGAAGAGAGCGCTCGTGTAGTCGCTGACATGGTCGCGCCTACCGGTGGTGACGAAGATCTGAACGATCTGTCGTCCTTAACGCCGCCAACACGATCGACGAACGGAAGAACGTCGATCAACGGAAGTGCCGATCGACAAGATCGACACTCCCAGATTAGTAAAAATGACCATAACAGGTCATCTGTGGGCGCCGCGGAAGATCGCGACCACCGCCGCCGGATGGGCAGCGGCCACGGAACACAGAGAACTGACGAGCGCACGGAGCGCTCAAGCAGGAGAGGCGGTGGCAGAGCCAACGCTTCATATGAAGGGTCCCAAGGAGCAGGTGGAAGAACCCCACCGCTCCTGTCACGAGGCACGGATAACAACGCAGCGACAGATCTGAGATCGCCGAAAGTCGATGACCGACTTGTAGCCTGGGACATGGACAGTCGTACACTGGTAACAGTTCGACTTCCGTATGTAGGAAGAATGGGTCGTACCATTGAATGGGACGATCATAGCAACAGACTACAGATAACTAAGTCCAAACCAGCAGCGGTTGGGACTTCAGCGAGGCCCACAGGCATCGCGTTGGCCAACCGGCCCACCCCAACCAGTGAACCGGTTGAAGACGTATCCCTGGCCACTAGGTGGATCCAGGATACTGATCAGTCCATCAACATGGCACTGAGGAGACTCGCGGAGCTAACCGATCCACCCACTACCTGGACTGGCTGAACAGCCAACAGGTCCTTGATCGCATCCGGGAAGCTGATTTGCAGCAGACCGGACACAGTGTTATCCCGCCCCGAGACAAGAGGGCAGGATATCCCGGGATGAACCGCCCCGACGAAGGGAACACAGTAACCCCTTCCCTGGAAGGGGAAGAGGACGGCCCATCGGAACCAGAAGAAGAGGAGCCCTCGTCTGACGAGGACCCCCAGAGACGCCCATACGTGGGGCGTCTCGGAAACCCTGATAGGCCATCGTTCCGCCAGTCGGCCGGTAGAGGTAGAGGTCCGCGAAGCGGGCCTATACAACGAGCGGAAAGAGGCAGAGCCCCTAGTGATCCATCCTCGACACCGAGTGAATCAAGTCTATCGGATTCAAGAGATGCGTCCCCCCCCAGGCGGACAGGACGCGATGAACCTCCTCACAGAAGAAGAGAGGGCGAAGGGTCTCCGAACCCTTCGCGTAACCGCGATAGACAGGAGATGAATCGCGATTACCGAGAAAGACCCACGGGCCGACGAGCGGGAACCACTCCAGCGCGTAACATGAGAAATCCCGCGCCAATGAGGGCCGGGACTGAAGATCCATCCATATTACTTACACTACATGAGGAAGTAATGATTAACCGTTACCGCGAACTGGTGCGGCAACGAGTAGGACACACGAACGAATCGTTTGTCGAAGTAAGGGGAGTGAAAGTCAATACGCCGAAGGCGTATGACGGTGCGGACGACGTTAGCGCATTCGAAGAATGGCTGAACGCCGTACTTAGAACGCTCCGAGTAATAAATATGTGCGGCCCGGCAAAGGACGCACAAAGGATCGACTACTGCGGGATGGTCCTAACTGGACAAGCATCCATGTGGTTCCAGGATGAAGTGGAATCACCATACCGACAACACCCAGAATGGGAGTTTGAAGATATCATATGTGGTATCTTCAGGCAATTCATACACGATTGTGGTATCTTCAGGCAATTCATACACGATGTCACCGCGCAGACGGCGGAGACAAAGTACGAGGCAATCGAGTACGACCCAGCGAAGGGCGCACTCGCCGTGTATAATGACATGAAAAGGCTCTCCCGCCGCATGGCCGAGATCCCAAACGAGTACTCATTCAAGTCCTCGTTTTTGAAGAAACTCCCCCTAGACATAGTGGAACCGCTACGGCGATTCAGGAGGGTGTCGGCAGAAACGACACCTCTCGAGATACTCCTTCAACATGTGAAGGAGGTGGAGATGGACAATCTCGCGCTCAGCACTATGAGGTCGTTGAGGAAGCCGACGGCTACCCCCCGTCCCAGTGCACCCGTCCGTGAGGCGGCTGCACCTATAGGGCGATTTAGGCGTCGACCGCAGGCCGACGCTACTCCTGCACCCCGCACCCCGACCAATGACCGAAGGGACAGGAAACCCGACCCCAATCGTGGCGCCCCTTATAGGGACGCCAGGCCACCACCAGACCTGACCAAGGTGGAGTGCTACAAATGCCACAAGAACGGGCATTACTCGAACAACTGTCCGGATAACATCCGGATGGGCGCTGCACGGGTTCAGGAGGAAGGGGGCGAGGACGCCGACGAGCACGAAGATGATCCGTATGGATCACAATTCGAAACAGACCTCGACGAATATGAGGAATTCGACGAGGCGCCCGAAGACAACCGCTCCGGTGCAGAGGAGGAGGTTGTGTACATGCGCGCCATGAACGCCGCGCATGATCCAGAACCGATACAACGAGTGTATCGGTCGAGTCTGAAGAAGCCGGTCGGGACAATGACCCGCCCAGCTACGTCCAAGACAGGAAGAACGTGCCTCGCCCTGTACGTCGAGGTACATGGAGTGCGAGTGTACTCGCTGTTCGACTCAGGGAGTACATCAGACTCCGTGAGCCCGGACTTCACTCAGGTGGCAAAGGTGCCCACAAGGACTCTTGAGCCCCCAGTACCACTACAACTTGGTTGTGTTGGTAGCCGATCCATGATAAATTTTGGCGCCAGCGCCAGAATCCGCGTCGGCCCCATCGACACCGAAGAATACTTCGATGTCGTGAACATCGACAAATACGACGCCGTCATCGGGACGCCGTTCATGGTGAAACATAAAATCGCATTGGACTTCGAGAAGATGGAGATCATCTTTGCAGGCAATGTCCGTATGCCTGCTCTTCCTGAGGGGGAGGGCGAAGCGACCGCGAAGCCAAGGCATCGCCCGGAATGACTCGACAACCCTAGAAACAAGAGGGATTGTCCACCGAGCCCAAACAAACCAGCATCCATCGAGGATGCTGAAGACGAGGATGACCTAATGCTAGCATCCATGAGGAAGCTACCAGGATCATCCCCATATGTATTAATGGATGGAATCGAGGAAGAGGATGTCATGAGTGACAGCCTCAGCATGAACACCAATCACTCGACACCCATAGTAGACAACGAGGAATCACGCTCCAATAAAGAACGTGATCAGAATATACATAGAAAGCGCAAATTAAGGAGCGTCAAAGTTGACACCTTAAATAGACATGAGGACAACAGGATCCCCATGATACGCGAATGCAACTCCCCAACATTGCATTCGGATATGATGAAGCCAGGAAAACTTTCACAGAAGCAGGAAGTGTTCATGGCAATAATGGACGCCAATCTCAATGAGATTGACGAAGGAGAACACGACATACCCGCACTCAGAGAAGCGTGGATCGACTCGGCAGCGGACATCCTCACGGGATCCCCCGCGAGTTTACCCCCTCTAAGGGAAGTAAACCATAAAATGAAACTCATCGATGAGGATATGGAATATCATTACCATCTCCCCAAATGTCCAGATTCACTTAAAGTGACTCTGTTAGAAAAGACTGAGAAATACACGAATGCAGGCTGGTGGGAAGCGGTAAACGTCCCATCAGCCGCCCCCATGATGTGTATCCCCAAGAAGACTCCAGGAGGATTGCGCACCGTCATAGACGCGCGCAAGAGAAACAGTAACACGGTGAAGGATGTCACACCCTTCCCCGACCAGGAGCAATGTCGAAATGACGTTGCTCGAGCGAAGTACCGATCCAAGATCGATATGTCAAACGTGTACGAACAAATACGCGTGGAACCGAAGGACGTCTGGAAGACGGCATTCGCTACGGTATATGGCACATATGTGAGCCATACAATGCAGCAGGGAGATTGTAACGCCCCTGCCACATTCCAACGACTGATGACGACAATCTTCCGAGATTTCATCGGAAGATTCGTGCACGTATATCTAGACGATATATTTGTGTTCAGTAACTCTGTAGAAGAACACGAGAAGCACTTGGGACTCGTGTTTGATAAGTTGAGGAAAGCTCAACTTTTCCTAGAACCAGCCAAGCTGGATCTATACTCCGACAACATGGATTGTCTAGGACATGTCATAGACAATCTGGGCATTCACGCTGACGCTGACAAAATGATCAGAGTGCGTGAATGGAGGACACCCCGTAATAAGCACGACATCCAGAGGTTTCTGGGTCTCGTACAATATCTAGCACATTTCATGCCCGATGTATCAGCGTACACCGGGCCCCTAGCCGCTATAGAGAGGAATGGACATCCATTCCTCTGGAAGCCCATTCACCAAACATGCATGGACAATATCAAAATATTGGCGTGCAAAACACCAATATTACGACCAATTGACGCATCAATTGACGAACCTATATGGATCGTATGTGATGCATCCGCCTCCGGAGTAGGCGCTGTCTACGGGCAAGGAGTGTCCTGGCAGACATGCCGCCCCGCGGGATTCATGTCCAAGAAATTCACGGCGGCACAGCACAACTACCGCGTATTTGAAATGGAAACCATAGCCATTTTGGAAGCTCTCCTCAAATGGGAGGATAAGCTAATCGGTCACCGTATTCATATAGTGACTGACCATCGCGCCCTTGAGTTTTTTCAGACTCAACGGCGCTTATCCAGCCGACAGATGAGATGGATGGAATATCTATCTCGATTCGACTTTGACATACAATATGTCAAAGGTATTTCAAATAAAGTAGCTGACTCGCTATCGAGGTACTACCAGTCCGACACATGGGAGGAGCCGTGCCCCGCCCATAACTTTGTGAATGCAGACGTGCGACTAGATCCCAGCGGAGAGGATCTACCGCAAGCACGGCACGTTGAGATGCGTGCCATGCGCACCCGGGCTCAGAACCGCGAAGTCATAGACGCGGTGGAACCCCGGGATATAGAGGCTGCAGAGCTCCACGGAATCGAGGATGATCAAATAAACGACCCTCCTCTGGCCGAAGGACCAATCATGACCCCCGACGAGACAGCCCCTGATGAGGATCCCACGATATTCGAGGCCATATCGCAGGGCCCGAATTTACAGCACCACGCCCGTGAAACCCAAGGGTTTCTGGACAAGGTGAAGATAGGATACAGCAAGGACCCTCTGTTCAAGAAGGTCCTAAATAACGTTGCACATCACCCGTCATTCCGACAGGAAGACGGGTTAATATATACAAGTAATCGCGCCGACGAGGATGTATTGTGCATCCCCAGGATAGTCAATCTCATGGAGAGTTTGACGGGAACGGTCATAGAAATGGCGCATTCCACCCTGGGGCATTTCGGACCCCAGCGCACATCAGACTACATCAGGAGATGGTTCTGGTGGCCAGGGATCACGGCCGACTCAGAGAAATTCTGTCACACCTGCGCGGTGTGCCAGACCACCAAGTCGTCCACCAAACGGACGGCCGGACTACTACATCCACTGCCGATACCCAATAGACCCTGGGGATCGATAGGAATGGACTTCGTAGGTCCATTCCCCAAGTCCAGCGGGTACGACTACCTGTGGGTAGTCATATGCCGATTGACCTCGATGGTCCACCTCGTACCAGTCAACACTACGACAACGGCTGCGCAACTAGCCGTTATCTATGTGAAAGAGGTAGTCCGATTGCACGGACTACCTGACACCATAGTGTCTGATAGGGACTCGAAATTCACATCGAAATTCTGGCAAGAGGTGCACAGAATACTGGGAACACGACTGCTAATGTCCACTGCGTTCCACCCTCAAACGGATGGAGCAAGCGAAAGGGCAAACCAGTCCGTAGGACAGATCCTACGGGCCATGGTCCGACCAGACCAAAAGGACTGGGTGGACAGGATACCGATGGTAGAGTTCGCGATGAACTCTAGCATCAACACATCGACGAAGTTCGCGCCATTCGAGCTGAACTACGGACACATGCCCGTATTCATGACGGGGATCTCTCCTATGAGTGTCTCCAAGCCTGGAGTCACTCAGTTCATAGACCAAGCCATAGAGAACCTGGCAATGGCTCACGATGCTATCATCGAGAGCCGTACTACCCAGGTGCACCAAGCCAATAAGCGTCGCCGGGAAGACGACCCTTATCAAGTAGGGGACAAGGTGTACTTGTCCACCGAAAATCTGAATTTGCCGAAGAAACGGGCACGCAAACTCATGCCCAAATTCATTGGTCCGTACGCGGTGGTCAAGAGCCACCCCGCACAATCAAGATATGAGATCGCCCTTCCGAGCGAGCTCAAGAAACGCAGGATACACCCTACGTTCCACGTATCCCGGTTGCGACCCCACTACAGGAACAACGACGCGTTGTTCCCTCGACGCGAGGTCCGGACGTTCTACGACTTCGGGGACGACGAGGAAGGAGAGTGGAGGGTGGACGAGATACTCGCCCACCAATGGAAAGGAAGGTCATTGACCTTCCTTGTGAAGTGGAATCTGGGTGATACCACTTGGGAGCTCGCCGCGGTGTGCGACGAGCTCGAGGCACTTGACCAGTACCTCGCGTTGCTGGGAGTGGACAAGGTTGAATTGCTGCCGAGACGTAACAGGCAATGATCGGGTCTAGTCTGAAACGACAGGAACTGTCGAGTGGCGTGGAAACGGATCGGACGCCGGAAGTCAATGTAAAATAAACTTCTGATCGGCATCCGACTCATTACTCTTCGCTTCCCTCATTCCAACAGCTACCCACAGCCATGGATGGCGACGAGCAACAACACCAACGCACCAACAAATGCGGGCACCCCACAGGGAGGTGCCCGTTCTCCTACTACGGCGCACTTGGCATCCTGGTCCACCGACCAGGATGCTGTGATACATGTAAAGCATACATGGATCATATCACGGTAGCCGAGTTTGACAGCGACGAGTCGCTTAAGAGCGCTCGTGGCAAAGACGGGATGGAGAAGCATTGGGTGCCCCGACGAAAGTACAAATACCTCAAGGAGTCGTACGAGGAGAAGGTCGAAGGGTACCGGGAGAATATCTCTGATATGAGGGTTCTCCGCGATGACGCAAGGAGGCTTGTCGAGGAAAGGGACAGGGAGATCGCGGAACTTCGAGAACGCCTGTCGGTCAACGACCGACAGGCCACCACTGCCCCGCGAGTCGTCAAACGACAAGCCGGAGAATGGGCGGGCCCACCCCCAGTCTCCAAGCCGAGCTACTCGAGCGCGGCGTCCACCTACAAAAGGAAGAAGACGGAGACCATGCCCATGGCCCCCATTCCACCGGTAGCAGCACCCCAGGCTCCTAGAGCGCCGCTGCTGCCCGGCACAGTCGGTGGCCCGACCGTCCCATCCACACCCCCCTCCCCACCTCGTGCCGACCCATATGCTGAGATGTCCGACGAAGGGGAATACGAAGACGGCACGAAGGACGCCGAGAGGGCCCTACGGGGACGTATCGGTATGATCCTTGCCGCCCGGAGGGAGGTCGTCACGAGGAATGGGGAAATCCCGAGCGGAGACCCCAGGGACGAAGTCCAGCTGGAATTCCGCACGGGCGCGGAAGCTGGATTAGTCCAGGAATACCTACAGGAGCATAGGGATTGGCCTATGCTCGATTTTATGAAGAAAATCGTCAGCGAGGCGGCCCCCTTGAAGAAAGGGGAGTACAACACCGTCCAGGGATACCTGAAGGTCAGCTGGCGGGCGCCCCCGTGGGCACCGACACAGCGGTGGGACCCAGCCACCGGGAAGACGATCACTATCATCAACCCTGCACCGCGCCCACCGACCGCCATCGATATCGTGAGCCGCAAAGTGGCAGCCGCGGAAGGACTGGCCACGGAATTCGGACCTCTGCCGGCCCACTGGGCGTCCCCAGGGACGGTCACCGCAGACACGCACCCATCGCTCGTAGTGGTGTGGGTGGAGCAATTCTACAGAGGGGACGTCAACATACCCTTGGGGTTGTTGAACGACGACAACGCGCCCACCCACGCACACGCGCGTGGATGGTTGAGGATATCCCCACTCATTCGAGGGATATCCGACCAGACAATCCTGAAAGCCATACTCACGCTGATTGGCTTCCAGCGGTACGCCCAGGAAGTTACCAGTAACAACCTGGTCATCAACGAGACACCGAGTTTCGATGCTTTGAGCATCGGAACGGCACCGACCGCGGCGCAAGCTGCCCGAGCCCTCGCAGACGCTGGCCTATCAATCAAGGAGGCCGTGGACGCTATCGACTACGCGCAATCCTGGATGAGGATGCGCTCGCAGAGAACCAGGGACGATGCAGCAGCGCAGTCCCTGCTCCGGCATTTCGAGACCGCACGCACCATCCCCAGGGCTACGCCGTACATCCGGCATATCCCTTACGTGTGGTCCGAGGCATCCCTGCGATGGAGGCCAGCACAGCCTGAGACAGAGATGGAGGTAGACCCTCTATCCCTGACCAGCGGCGGCTCAGCACATCCTGCCGCAACGGGAACGGCTGGTGGCAACCCGGCGGACAACACCGACGAGACACCTGCCGTGGAGGCCACGGATGACACCAACATGGAGCATCCGTGATTCCTGCGATAAACCCAAAACGGACCAAGGACCCGTCCTTGGCCCCGTCGATATCACCCGCGCGGTATTCACCCCGCGGATTCGTTTTTTCGAGGGGAGGGTGTAAAGGGGCATTACCGTATGCAGTGGTAATGGCCCCGAGCTTGGATACTGATGGGATCCGTACACGGATCCCATCCTCTTTTCTTTACTTCTTTACCACCATCTGTACACTCTTCTCGTTTTATCTAAAAACCGGTCTTGTTTACTCTGTGTGATTAAAGAACAACCCGCACGTATAACACGTGGACTGCTCGCCTCCCTCATCATTCTTCCCGAAAATGATCAATGGTGGGATAAGCTCGACAAGTCCCTGGAATACACGCAAACCTGGTCAATATCCGCTGCCACATCAGTCGCGTGGGTTCTCGTAGCCTATCTATTCACCGTCATTAACTCCTTCTTTGGTCTCCTCGCCAACATCAATTCTAACCAAGCAGTTGGGTCCGTGTGGCTGTGGCTGCTTCCCATTGTCGTCGGCTGGCTGCAGCTATCTCCTAAATGTGATAAGGAAATGGTTAAGAAGGCGATAGAAGGGGCTAACCAGGTTATATATGTCGCCTCCAAGCCCACCAGCATCTCCTCCTATCACTCGACCTCCCCCCACTCCACTATCTCACCCACGGCTGCTGTCACCCATTCTCCCCCAAAGCCACTCCTCTCCGATGATGTTATGCAAGCATTCTCCATTAAAAAATACATCAACATCGACGGTATCGCCATGCACGACGAAGAATGCAGTGCACCCATCTATAATTACACGCGCTTCTGGTCCTGGGTGCTGGCTGTCAATGAAGTCTCAACCGCATTCCACCATGCCGAGGACAAGGCCAGAGCACACATGACAGTCCATTCCTCGGCTGTTTGGAAAAAAGGGGATGCGGATAATCGGAGGGGATATCTTGAAGAGACGCAGAGGTACTGTAGCGAACTTGATTCTAAGGATGCCAGCATCCCAGACCCACTTCCGCCTTTGGAACTCAGTCTGTGGGGGACAGACACATTCTCGAGAGTCTTTGTGGCGGCGGGGATGGCTCTTTTCTTGCAATGGGGTACGACTGGTGCGGCAGTCGTCGTCGTGTGGTTCACACCGACCACAGGTGTGTACTTCATTCTTTTAATAAACCTATAATTTATGTTTGCTAGGGTTGGGATGCCGCTCTGCAGCCTACTTGCTTTACGCTGGTATATCAACTGTCGTATGGGCGATCATGGTCATGGCTAGCGTGCTGGCACATGTCGCTAATGCGCATACTAACATAAGGCCCTCCAAACCCTCTGATAACTTAGAGGCACAGGCACCTCTCCTTGAACAAGAACCCGAGCACACCCGAATCAATTCCCCCGAACCCACCACCAGGTCACCTCGCCACTACAAATTATCCAACACGGCCGCTATTCTATCCACAATTTTGCGAAGATCAGGAAAGCTTTTAGCTACGCTGAACGCTGTCGGGATCATCGTGACATGCATCTTCCAATTCTCCAACTTCTTTGACCGCTGCTTCTGCAACAGTAGCATATTTTGGCTGGGCAGCCAAAGGGGCTACGCGGTGATTGATTACAGTGATCCCAGCATCCTACCGGGTCTGAAAAACGCATGGCTAGGGGGAATTGTAATGGCGCTATTGAGTGCCTTGGACTTCATCGGATTTGTGAATATGTTCAATGAAACGTAGGGGTGGATTTCATGTCTGCTTTCCGCTCTCCTTTCCACATTTAAATCGGCCATTTTACATACAGTACGAGCTTGAATCTTGTTATTTATGCAATATAGCTGGGCTAGAATAGTGTTGCGGTACAAGGCTCATTATCTATGTAGTTTAGCTGGACACTTTACTGCAGAACAGTGTGAAGTTTCAAGTTGTATATTAACGCGTTGTGACTGGCTGTTTCAGTTTATCTATAGGGAGTACTTGCAATGAGGCAGCTCGCTCCTTGTGGACGCAATACCACGCTGCTGTGTCGGCCTTTGTGCACATATACACTTAAAAGCCGCCTCCTCAGAAATGCCTTGAGATTTGGCACAGGGCTAGGTGGCAGGAAGAGGGAGAGCGGTTCGTGAACTGTACGGGAAACTCACGGGATGTGAGATATATTCTCCAATATGCCGCATTGCAGTCGCCACCGTGATGCACGTATTGCATGGGCAACTTAATCTTGGAGTCCAAGGCCCATCGCGCTGAGTACGCGTCAAAACACATGCATGTGCAGGTACTTGGCAGGTCACTGTGGCTCCACAGTCGTGAATCGTGAATCGTGATATCGATTCGGCTTCCAGGGCGCCAACTCGGAGGCATGCTGCACTGTGCGGAGGCGAGACGCTGAAGTGTAAGCTGGCTCTCCCAGCGAGATACGCGAATCAGAAGCGAGCTGCGAGAGTAGAGCAAGGTACCGGTCTTGATCGCAGTGTGTCCAGGAGACCAGGTAGACTTCGAGAGGACGTCGCTTTCGAGTGCTTAGCAGTGTCCGATTGCAAGAGCAGCGAGCTCAAAGATTTGTTTATTATTCCGGGCCTTGCTATATCAGTGGACAGACATCCGAAAGAAAGGAAAACTCTGCGAGCGTCAACAGCTTTCGAGAACGTAGGGAAGTCGAAGAGCAGATGGCGGTGGTGGTGGTTCAACGTTCAACCATAGTGAATGAGTTGATCACTAGACTCAACATTATGACGAGTAAGTCTTGCAACCTCCGAGAGCAAGCGATGTTTAACTCGTTGGTTTCTCCTTGCAGCAGATAAGCTGAAATTAAGCTAGATTGTGGGTAACCTGATCTAGTACTCACGTAGAACGTGTTGTCATATGAGGCTGCGACGAGTGCTGAGCTTGCCAAGAGGGTGAAAGTAAACCGTTTCGGTCCGACCGTTCTGGCAGAGTAAATTCAAGGATAGAGGTATCCTTTCCGGTCTAAAGAACATATGTATTTATAGGCGAAGTAGGGCCTAATCTAAGGCTAACTGACATCGAGCACATGGGTCGAGTTCAAAACCCAGCACTAACAGTATCGCGCGCTTGCCAACCCCGATCGCAATTTTAGGGGCCTGATAGATTGTTATACATCATTGTTGCCAGAAATCCAGAGTTTTTTGGGCCAGAGAATATAGCCAGGAACTGTCGCAATTGACAAATGATCTGGACGTGGAAGACAAAGCGTTGTAAAGGACATACAAGGCATTGAAGTGAGGCGAGACTCACTGAAGTGTGAGGTGACTTTTCCTAGGCTCGTAACCGCCTGTATAGACTGAGAGGCTCATGAGCATTGAGCAAGCTTGTCCGTCACTGTTATTCAGACGGTACTTAAAAGCCTTCCTGGGAAAGTTAAACACGATTTTGTAATAATCTTCAAGGTGTCACTTCAGCGCTTAAGCTGCTTCTTCTCTCTACCGTGACGGTATTAGGAAATCATAATGCCACCCACAGCGTCTATGGAACTTGCTGTACTCGGGGCCGGACTATCTCCTTATTATTTGATCCAACTACCATGTCCATTGCCTCTGAAGCACCCCCAGGAAAACCTCAAATTGCTTTGCCGAACGATCGGACGAGATCTACGTGGAATAACCAAACGCAGCATGTACAAACTACCAGCCACTTAAAGCTCGACGGGAAATGTCGTTTCTTGATCCAAGGGCATTGCAAGTTTGGTGATCTGTGCAGCCGCAGTCACGGAGACCCACCAGGAGAAGTCACCACAAGCCCAACGGTGTGCAAGCCAGTAAGAGCCTTCAAGATGATCCTCCGAGCGCTGTTCTCATCGAGAGTCTGTCATGTAGACTGATATTTCTCAGACTCAAGTATTGCACCGGACATCAAATACTCTTGAAACGTTTTCCAATGTCCTAGGATATCCCATCACTTCATCTGCTTCCACGCGTTCACCGCCAAATGCTCCCACCACCACACATCATTCGAACCCCGGTCCCGGGACCATCCCCAACAACCGAGTTAAGAAGCCTTGTTTCTCATGGGCTAAATCGGGTACGTGTCAGTTGGGCAGCAAATGCAGATATGATCACGATATGAATGTACGCCGCCCACTCTCGATCCGCTCTGCAAGCTGCGATGGGAGCTGATCAAGTCGACACCGACATTTAGGTTCCATTAAGAATTAATCGCGAAAGACAAGAGAAGGCTGCTCGGATTGATGAAACCCGTCTAGCGAGAGAAGCGGCCGCGGTTGAGTTTGCGCAGGAAGTGCAGCAAGCGCAACAGGAAGCAGCTGCAGAGCGTGCACGACAGGTGCGTATCACGTTGCATTCTTTGCATTTCGTGTGAAAGCTCATGAATGGTTCCACAGGCTGCACTGCAGCAAGCCGAGGCGGAACGTGTTAGAGCACGGGGAGATCAAGCCAAGCAGGTCCGTTGTTTCCAATTCCATCGTCTGCCTAAGCAAGGAAAACATCTTCTCATGCCCATGTTCAGCAAGCCGAGCGTCTTCAGTGGGATAGGGTGTGCCGGGCGGCTGATGCTATACAGAAAGCTCAAGAGGGTGCAGCCCGGCGAGATGCGCGTATTCAGGAGGCCAGAAGAGCGGCTGAGGAAGAGGTTGCGCAGAAAGTGCAGCAAGCTCAAGAGGAAGCAGCTGCGGAGCGCGCACGACAGGTGCGTATCCTATCGCATTATTTGCATTTCTGAAAGCTCATGGGTGGTTCCGCAGACTGCACTGCGGCAAGCGGAGGCGGGGCGTGTTAGAGCACGGGCACATCAAGCCAAGCAGGTCCGTTGTTTCCGCTTTCATCGTCTGCCTAAGCAAAGAAAACGTCTTCTCATGCCCATGTTCAGCAAGCCGAGTGTCTTGAGTGGGATAGGGCGCGCTGGGCGGCTGCAGCTGTACAGAAAGCTGAAGAGGGCGCAGCACGGCGAGATGCGCAAGCCGAAATTCGTAGGGCGCGAGAAGCTCGACAGGAGGAAGCGCGACTGGAGGAAGTGCGGCAGGCTGAGCAAGAACGGGAAGCGGCTGAAGTTGCACTGAAAGCACAGCAAGCTCAAGAGAAAGCAGCCCGGCAATCCGAAGTTCGCAGGGCACGCAAAGCGCGACAGGAGGAAGCGCAACGAGTCCAGCAGGCTGAACAAGAACGGGAGGCAGCCGAGGCTGCAATGAAAGCACAGGAAGCGCAAGAAAAAGCAGCCCGACAAGCCGAAATTCGCAAGGCGCGAGAAGCTCAACAGGAGGAGGCGCGACGAGCGCGGCAGGTTGAGCAAGAAGCGCGGATGGTCGAGCTGGCCAAGGAAGAAGCTGCTATGACAATGCAGCACATTGTGCTCGACTTCACAGTCGTCACGTTCAGCGCCGGGCTCGCGATACAGCACGTTCTTCTTGGCTTCGAATCCTGCAGAATCACAATCAAGAACCTCCCCATCGACGCTACCGTCGAGGAGGTTTGCGAGTTCTTCACCCAGCAGGGCATTGAGGCCAGTCGATTCCATGTACTGGGGCTCGCTAGGACACCGGCCGGGAAGCAGGAAGCTTTCCTGATTGGCCACGAGGACTTGAAGATGGTCGCCATTGCGTTGGAGGAAGTCGACTTTAGGGAGCAGCGCCTGTCTTTCGAGTTCATGGGCCATAGCGGTGGGGACGGTATGCGGGCCTCCGCATTCAACACAAATGCTCTTACCCTTACATGGCGGGCTCCTTCTGTTGCATACGTCGTGACATGCATGGACGGCGCTCAAGCGCAAGCGAAAGTGCGCGAGTTGGACAGGAAGATATGTCTAGGAAGGCGGGTGAAGACGCAGATCAATCAACGTGGCCTAGGACGGCAGGTCCTGATTTTGGGTTTCCCTCCTGAGGTCACAGATCAGGAGGTCATAACGATGGTGGGGTCTGATCAGGTCGAACGAAAGAAACCAGTTACTTTCGATACCACCCAAGCCGCCGAGCTCATCCGCCGCCATATCGACTCTATCCATGGAGTTCAGATCACCAGATTCGAGCAGGTCATTCTCGATAGCGTGGGTGGCACGTATAGTGCGCGGGTTCACTTTGGCAGCTGGACGCAGACTAGGGATGTTTTCAACCGCTGCGACCAACAGCGTTTCCCCTTCATCGGGAACAGCACCTTCTGCTGGCTTCGACTCCCAGACCCCATCCAGTACACCATCACCATCTCCTCACCACAGTATCGCGCGCAGAGGAAATCGTGGAATGACTTACTCGCAATGGTCCAAGACAAAGAAGGCTTAAAGCTCTCCATAGTACCACGCGATAGAATTCACCTTATCCGCGTCGGGGGAGAAGACAAAAAGGCAGTAGGATCTTTGAAGGTCGGAGTAGAGAGCATCGCAGCAGGGGAGAAGCTGGAAGGCTGGCATCCATCGCTGTCACAGCGGTTCATGGATCGCGTCTTGCAAGCCACGGGAGCCCTGTTGCGGATCGATCGCAGACTGCGCACGGTGAAGGTGTACGGAGAGAGAGGCTCCATCGAGGCGGCACGTGCTCTGGTGAACAGTGAACTGGCTCTCCTGGAGTCCCAGGAGCAAACAATACTTCTCAAGCGTCAGTCCGTGCGATTCTTCGTCACGCGGGGACTAGCTATACTGAAAGAGGAGCTGGGTGATGAGAACGCGAGTCTAATCGTCTCATCGGTACCTGCCAAGATCATTATCAAGGGTGGGGATGCTGCCAGGCATACCCTCAGCAGACTTATCGAAGAATCTCTGGATGCATCCAATATTGTTCCTAGAATTGATACGGAGGAGGCTATATGTCCTATCTGCTATGATGCGGTCACATTGCCCATCAAGCTTGGTTGTGGTCATGCATATTGCAGCGCATGTATTCGTCATTTTTTGACATCAGCCTCCACCTTCCCGCTCGTTTGCATGGGCGATGAAGATAAATGCCACGCACCCATTCCGATTCCTGTGTTTCAGCGTTTCCTGCCTATCCAGCAATTCACCAACCTCCTCGAAACGGCCTTCATCACGCATATCGATCATCACCCTCAGAACTTCAAGTATTGCACGACGCCGGATTGCAGACAATTGTACCGCTGCACCACATCCGACCCGGCGCCCATCATCCATTGTCCGTCTTGCCTTTCCAGCGTGTGCTCTGCATGCCACCAGGAAGGCCATGAAGACATGGCCTGCGCGGAGAGGAGGCTACACAATGACCCCGATGAGCAGGAACGGCTGCTCGCCACACAAGGGATCAAGAAATGCCCTCAATGTGCAGTTTGGATCGAGAAGAATGCGGGCTGCAATCATATGGCGTGTACTAAGTGCGGCGCACACATATGCTGGGTGTGTATGGGAATCTTCGACGCTGCCTCTGTGTACCCGCATATGCGCACGGCTCATGGTGGCATTTATGAAGCCAACCAGGGCGGCGGTTGGGGATGTGTGGTGATGTGACGACTACCACGAGTCAAGCACGGGTCGCAGTGAGAGTCGCAGACAGTGCGATGCGCACACGAGTCGTGCACGCAAGCATTTTTTCTACATGTTGCTTAGTGTAATGGTGTGTACATTACACATGTGATTGTATGAACAGACTTTGCACCAGTGGATCCGAGCTGGACTTGGCCGGGAGCCTCCGTCGCGGCCATTCATGACATGCTCGTTGAATCTCTAGGACTCTGGGACTCTGAGTCACTTGCAACTCACTTGTGTCAGGCCGTTGGATTCACATGTTGGGAGTGCTTGACTCCAGATCTGGGCAGGCGCCTAATAGACCTGATAACATTAGGGCGGCTTGTCGATGGAGGCTTGGAGCGGCACCTGCATGGGACTACATTGCACAACATGCAATCCTATGTAACAACTATGTAGTCCTAGACCCGGGCCCAGAGATAGCAAAATTGTTTGCTCCGAGCCCACCCACGATCATTCAACCATGCGCTCAGCGCTCATTCCTGTAATTCGAGTGTGCACTTGAGGGCCCTTAATTAGGGTTTTCGCCAATGTTAAGCATTGGATGGTGGTGGTTCAGCCGTGACAGGCAAATGACAGGACCTGCCGTACTCCAAGCCATTTTAAACCATCTAAGCTACTTGGCACCCAGCAACACGGATGGCTCGAAAGTCGTCGTAATTAAAAAGCACTCGCCCTACATAATCTAGAGCTATGCCAACATTGTATCTGTATCTGTATCTATCATATTAACAACCGCGCATACAAACTACAAACTGCCAGTCTCAGGTCCCAGATCCGCGCGCCTTAGCCGACCGCGCCCATCTCGATCTTCTTCCCCTTCACACTCCGATGCTCCATCCCAAAGCTTATGAAAAACGCCAGCCCCGCCACCGCAATCGGCAGAATAAACGTCTCCTGCAGCGCGCGGTCATACGCCCGCAACGGAGAAGCTCCAGCCGAGGCAGTAGACGCGGCGCCGGCACTTGAGCGGGTACGAGTAGCACCCGGCGCGCTAGCGCCCGCGCCCGCGCAGGCGCGACAAGTCGCCCCCGTACTTGTAGTAGCCCAAGAGCCAGGGCGACGCCGTCGCGGGCTAGATGCAGCGCAAGGAGAGCAGGTACAAGCCGTAGCGCAGGCAGCACCCGGGCGACGAGCCGCCGCGCGAGTGCCTGTTCCAGAGGACCGCGACCACGAAGACCTAGTTGGACGGGAAGCCGCCGCAGCGGAAGCAGCGGCACGAGCGGAAGAAGTTCGGCGGGTTCGCGTTCCAGAGGAGCGAGTGGGACGCGCTCTTCTAGGAGCTTTACCTGGACGAGCCGCGCGACAAGGACTAGTGCCGCTAGCACACGGACGACGAGCGCGACGTCACCCCGCCCTGCTGCATGCGCACCCCGCTGAGGTTCCAGAAGCCCGAGAAGTAGCCGAAGCCCGACGAGTAGCCGACGAAGCAGAAGTGCGTCAAGTTCGACGTCCTGTTCCGCTACTAGGGCGGCGCGTAGAAGGACGTGGTCGCGTGCTAGGAGCAGAGGCGCGAGAAGAGGCGCGAGAAGCGGTACCGCGACATGTGCGTGTAGAAGATGGAGGGCAAGATGAAGGTCCGCCACTTCCCGTGCTGACGCCTCCCCAGGCCGTAGGCGTGCTAGGGCATGGAGCAGAGCTAGTGCGAGAGGAGGTAGTGCTAGCCGCCCTCGTAGTGGCGGAAGCCCGGCATGCACGGGAAGTACACCCGCCCGCGCCGCCACAAGTGGCGGCCGACGCCGTACGAGATGTGCGAGGTCCAGCCGAGGCCGCGCCCCTTCACCTAGCCCATGGTCGAGGAGCGCCCGTAGCCGCGCCCGCGCAGCTAGGTCCACGGGAAGGAGCGGCACGTCCAGCACGAGAGGGGCGCGCTGTACGGGCACCCGTTGCGCTAGCAGTACAAGAAGTTGAGCGAGCCGCCGCGCTAGAGCTAGAGCGAGCGCGTCTTGTAGAAGAGCTTGCGCGAGCGCTTCCTCGACGGCTTTATGCGCGGCCCCCACTCGCACTGCGTCCACCACCCGCGCCCGCGCTGCCCCGACGCCTTCGACCCCGACCCCCTGCGCGACCCCCCGCACAACGA
>KV417611.1:99542-121881 GCA_001630335.1 Athelia psychrophila
TGCGATATTCGGACTCGGCAGCTGAGTCAGGCCGATACGTTCACCCGGCACGCAACGCCAAGCGTGTCGAGAGCACGCGGTCCTGCTTCCCCGGCATCTTGACAAAGATATATCGAGGGACTGTGGCTGCACATCGCGGCCCTTGCATTTCGGCTGCGTCTCATCGAGTTCAAGCCTGACGGTACATGGGCCTACAATCTGTCTTCCATGATCATGACGTCTCCCAAGTCGGTAATGGCATGCTGGCATGAGCATATGTGGTAGGATTCAAGTGAAATCTAGGCAATATATCTTCGAGACGACACAGCTTCGACGCGCCGTAGCGTCCCAGGTGGTTGTCTGTGCCTGTTGATTGCGGACAAATGGCTTCGAACCTCCTACAACCATATCCCGATTCTTCACCCGTGGAAAATGCCGCATATCTTGGACTCTTGACTAGCCCTCATCATGAAGCTTCAAGACTATCCTGTCTCCTCATGTCTCGCCAGACGCCGTCTGCTTCCTCGCTGCATCTTCTGCCTGCTGTACGACCTGCGCCCTTGGGACTTTGAAGTGCGATTCAAGGCTCTGAATGTCCATCTGTTTCAACACAATGACGATGGCAGAACTGCAGGGTTGCCAACCAGTGCTCAACCATTACTTGATTGCGCTCCTAGTCTCCTCCGCTCCCGACTCCCTTACGAAACCAAGAGCAGGCCAGTCTCGGGCGACGCATTACTGGGTGAACTTTGGACTGTAGACTACGACAACGGACACATCACACAGCTACCAACGACGACCGACTGGAATCACCAAGGAATCACGCTGGATTCTTTTTGAGAAATCCAATATTTGTGCATGTACATATGGGCCTTGGCTCAGTAGTAAGAGGTAGTACATAAGTACCCCTGCGAGCCGCCGGCGATCTGCGCCAATCACGAACGCTTGATGCAGATCACAATATTATTTAAGCGGCTGGGATGTGTACGTAGAGATTCGGGAGCTGTGTCACACGTGAAATTGATGGAGCACCAAACTCCAACTCAGAACAAGCAAAGTAAAAGCACACCGATTTCTGTTATCACTGGTGGTCGATAGCAATCCCAATCCTGCAATGCCATGGGGGCCTCTGCGGGAATTCGACACAAAAGACTGGGAAGATCCGCTCAAAGGATATTTTCGGGCGGTCTGCAATTTTCCGGTAAACTTCAGATGATTTCGTCTCTGGCCACCGCGACAGGCTAAGTCTCCGTGCCAACCCGAGCAATCCCGGCGCCCTCAAAACACCCTATTGCAGCAACCACGCAGTGACGGTCTGTTTTAGTAGGCCGAGCCGAGCTGGATGGTGGGCTGATCTACCAGGTCAACCGCTTGACGCTCGCGACTACCGTTGACGGAACGTTCAATATCGTGGGCATAACTACATGTTAATTCAGAGTTGCTTATCCACTATCCACTATTCCTGCGCATGCGCATGCGATCCAATGACCAACAAGCATCATTTTATAAATGAAAAGGAGATCATTGCAGCATAGAGGCACTGCATCTTTCGAAAAAAGGAAAAAAAAGAGGCTGACGTGAGTGGGCGGAGTTGAAGCCAAACGTGAAATGGCATGGCATAACGGTGAGGTCGATCACGACTAAGTAATCATGCAAAATATCCTACAACCTTCATTCTTCCTCCCTTACCGTCCCTGACCACTACCCACAACGGGAGTCAATACTATCATTCAGGTATACACTCGGCGCCGAAGGCTCAAGAATGCCCAATCACAGCTCTCGGCTGATACATCTCCTCCAGCCCTTTCGCCTCCTCCGCGCTCAGCTCCAAGTGCACCGCACCTAAAAATCAAAAAATCCAATAAGTTAGAAAAAAAACAATCCAGTGGCTCGATAGGCCAACGTTTTGCCACGATTGGCCGGCCAAGGGTGGAGAAGGTAAAGAAATAAGGGACAGAACAGAGCCACTGACCGAGCAAGTCCTGCAAATTTTCCAGGCTCGTAGTCCCTATGATTGGCGCGGTGACGCCGTCCTTCTGCATCACCCACGCGAGCGCAACCTGCGCCATGCTCGCGTTCTTCTTTTTTGCCAGTGCTTCGAGTCTGTGAATCCCAAACCAATTCTCAGCATCAGCGTCACAGCATCATGAGCACAGCATAGCTATTGGATAATGAGAGCGGACACAACGCACCGATTGACGATCTCTTTGTCCCCTTCGAACTGCGTGTACTTGTTGATCATGCGGTCGACGGCGCCGCGCTTCGTCGACGCGTGCTCGCCGAGGGGGCGCGTGAGCAGTCCGCGCGCGAGGGGCGACCACGTGATGGAGCCGACGCCGAAGTGCTATGTGCGGGTGTTAATATGGTATGCGATTGTAATTTTGTGAGGGCAAGGACAAGGGTAAAGGAAAAGGGAGGCAGACCTTGAGCGTGGGCATCATCTCCCGCTCCTCCTCGCGGTACACGAGGCTGTATTGGTTCTGCATCGAGATGAAGGGCGTGAGGTTGTGTGTGATCGCGTAGTTCTGCATCGCGTGGACTGCGAGGAGGAGTCAGCATCCGCGACAAAATGGGGGCCAACCGCTACGCACACTGCCACGCCCAGCAGGCCGACATCCCGATGTACCGCACGTACCCCGCCTTGACGACGTCGTGCAGCGCCTGCATCGTTTCCTCGATCGGCGTCTCGTAGTCAAACCGGTGGCAGTGCAGCACATCGACATAGTCGAGCTGCAGCCGGTTCAGACTGTGCTTGACCGCTTCGAAGATGTGTTTCCTGCTCAGGCCGCGCTGGTTGCCGTAGTGGTCTGCGTCGAGCTCAGTGGGCGTCATGTCATTGAGGGAAGAGGCGGTGCGGCCGACTGGGAAGAAGACCTTGGTCATCACGACGATCTCGTCCCGAGGGAGGTTGTGCGTTTTGATGGCCTTGCCGAGCACAATTTCGGAGGCGCCGTTGGAGTATACGTTGGCGGTGTCGAAGGTGTTGATGCCCGCATCGTACGCGGCTTTGATATGCGCAATGCCCTCTTCCTCTGGGAGGACCCAGGATTGCCATTCGGGCGTGCCGTAGGACATGCATCCCAGGATGATCTTGGACACTTTTAGGCCCGATGTGCCCAGGCGAACTACGCGCGCGCGAACCGTCAGTTGCAGTAGGGTGATGAAGAGCTGTGTGGGCTCACCGTATGGCATGGATTTTTTGTTCTGTGTAGACATGGTGGCTGATATTGAAACTTTCAAGACCAAGAGAAAGTATACGTAGGCGAGATTATATACACTCTAGCTGTATTTATTGAACGACGAGAATATGACGCAATGCAATTGATATCAGTCAGCTGAACTATCCCATTTGCAATTCCGACGCGCTATCGTCACGCGGAGGGATGATATAAGTGGAAATAGGCATCTCAGGCTGGCTACCCAGTACTCGGATCAGCAGAGTTGACGCAGGGATGTCAATTCGGGGTATGGTCAAGTAGCGATGCACTCGATTGCAGACAAGAAAAGTCACATATTCACGGAGACAGCGCCAGCGCAAGACATGAGGCAAGCGCAAAGTGGCAAGGGGAGTTGGAGACAAAGAGTCGTGAAAAGCCCCTATTTCACACTGGTCTTTGAATTGATTTCAAAGACGCGATCTCCTTCCTCGAACAGCACCACATCCTGCCTATAGTCTCGCGTGTCCTATATGGGCTCGAAGGAGGTATCTAGTGATTCAAGAGTATGAAGCAGGGGCGTTCGACATATTTCCCACTTGAGAAGGGCTGGGAAGGATACAGCTGCTCATAGAGCGTCCCGAATCCCATCACGAGATATTCTAGTGCATATGAACACACTATTGATCCAAGAGGGGGAAAGGTTCTGGGAAATGGTGTATCCTGAAGAAAGCGAAGTTGACGATTTGTGCAAGTAGACCAGAGTCGATCGACTAAGCATCCGATGCCGTTGATATCTAGGCTCGTAGCCGCCTGTATGAACTGAACAAGCTTTAACCGCGTATACCCAGTACAAGGCCGCGTGGGACATCTACATGTGAGGCGTGCTTATGTGGGTGCTGATGGAAGAGGGGATTGGAGAGATTAACTTTTGCCGCACTGTTGCCCAGAGGGCGAGGGCCCGTCTGGATGCATAAACCAGCCTATTCTGCGGTGAAAGGCGGGGGACTCGGAATGTGAGAGGCGGTGAGATTGTCCCGCCGATAGAAAGACTGGGACCAGGGAACGGGAAAGCGGGGAAACGCACGAGAACACAGAGCAGGGAGAAAAAAATTAAATCCGGGAACGTGGAGGAACGTGGCTGTAGCTATAGCACAGCCCGGCCGCCGACCGCAGCGGGGCTTTCCCGCGCGGCGCATGTTGGTCACCGGTCCTGTCGCTTAATGACCATCTAATTGTTGTCTACTACTAGTACTACATCACGTTCATTGCAGCACTTCCTATACGTAGTGCCTTCATCTCCATTCTCCACCTCGCGAATTTGAGTGCTGATGTATGTAGTACTTGTTTACTTATTCATGCCCTATTCCTGCGCATGTGATCCAACGTTAACGATCAACAAGCATCAGTTCATAGATGAAAAAGAGATCGTTGCAGGACTAGTGCGTTGTATCTTTCTCTCCATTGTGGCAATAGAGGCTGACGCGCGCGAGTAAGTAGAGTTGGAGACGAACACGAAATGGCATGGCATAATGGTGAGGTTGCGTCCCAGACGGAGTACTTAATAGCACACATTTATACTGCAACCTTCCTTCTTCCTCCTTCACCATTCCTAATGCCCATAACCAACAGGAGCCAAGACATCCAAGTATTCATTCAAAAATGCCCAATAATAGCTCTCGGCTGATACATCTCCTCCAGCCCCTTCACATCCTCCGCGCTCAGCTCCAGGTGCACCGCGCCTAAAAAATTGCCAAACAAGTTTGAGTCAGAATAGAACAAATAGAACAACTCAATAAGCCAAACGCCACGGTTGGAGCACTGACCGAGGAGATCCTGCAAATTATCAAGGCTCGTAGTCCCTATGATCGGCGCAGTGACGCCTTCCTTCTGCATCAGCCACGCCAGCGCAACCTGCGCCATGCTAGCGTTCTTCTGCTTCGCCAGCGCTTCGACCCGATTGACGATATCATTGTCAGCGTCGGACTGAGCGTACATGTCGATCATTTTGTCGCTGGAGCTGCGCTTCGTCGAGTGTATCTCGGCGAGGGGGCGCGACAGCAACCCGCGCGCCAGGGGCGACCAGGGGGTGGAGCCGACGCCGAAGTGCTATGTGCATTGTGTAAGCGTCAGTATAATATAGTATGCGACTGGGCAAGGGGAAAGGGAATATTAGCGGACCTTGAGCGTGGGCATCATCTCCCGCTCCTCCTCGCGGTACACGAGGCTGTAGTGGTTCTGCATCGTGACAAAGGGCGTGAGGTTGTGCGCGATGGCGTAGTTCTGCATCACGGAGACTGCAGGAAGGAGTCTGACTGTCAGTATCTGCAAGTTCATAATGGGGGGCCACCCGCAACGCACACTGCCACGCCCAGCAGGACGACATCCCGATGTACCGCACGTACCCCGCCTTGACGACGTCGTGCAGCGCCTGCATCGTCTCCTCAATCGGCGTCTCGTAGTCAAACCGGTGGCACTGCAGCACATCAACGTAGTCGAGCTGCAGCCTGTCCAAACTGTGCTTGATCGCTTCGAAGATATGCTTCCTGCTCAGGCCGCGCTGGTTGACGTAGCGGTCGGCGTCTAGCTCGGCGGGCGTCGCCCGGAGGAGGGCCTTGCTGGTGTTGCGGCCGACGGTCATGAAGCACTTGGTCATGACGACGATTTCGTCCCGCGGGAGGTTGTGCGCCTTGATGGCCTTGCCGAGCACTATCTCGGAGGCGCCGTTAGAGTAGACGTCGGCGGTGTCGAAGGTATTAATTCCAGCATCGTATGCGGCCTTGACATGCTTAATGCCTTCCTCCTCGGTGAGAATCCAGGGTTGAAACTCAGGCGTGCCGTAGGACATGCATCCCAGGATGATCTTGGACACCTTCAGGCCCGATGCGCCCAGGCGGACTGCACGCGGGGTGTGTTAGGCTTGATGCCACGATGAGGAGGAGGTGGGGGCTCACCGTATAGCATGGATTTTTTGTTCTGTGTGGACATGGTGGTGATTGTGGTAAGACTAAGGGAGATTGGAGAAGATTGGATGGGGCTCTGGAGATTATAACCTATACGCCCTGGCGATTATATATAGGCTCGAGCTCTATCCACTTGAACGACGGACGACTCGGACAAAATGACGAAGTTGATATTAGTCAGTTGAAATAGCCCACTTGCAATTCCGACGCCGCGCCCGTTCACTGTGTGTGACAAAGACTTGATGCAGAGATGTGAATCCAGAATATGGCCAAGGACATCCGACATAGTGATTCGCTCGATTGCAGGCAAACAGTACAGATTTTCATAGGGACAGCGCTAGTTACTGAGACGGCACGAGCACCACATCAAAACACTAGGCAGCGCTGGCAAAAGTTAGGAAGAGAGGAGTCGATCGTGTGAAGAGCCCCTGTTTGTGACTCTGCATATTCCTCCAAAAGCACCGGTACCGCGTCTTGCCTGCTGTCTCGAATATCCTACACCGCCTCGAAGGAGCGCTCAAGCGATTTGACAGTATGAACCAGGGAAAAAGCGTTCGCCAAGATTGTGATAGATCTCAGCGGGAAGAACGCCAGTCTGTAAAGCGAACATCATAGTTATATGTGCATTTGAATGCATCTCTCTACTATAATGACAAGTGAATGCAGAGGAGGTCCCGAGGAATAACGCGAAACGGCAAGGATTGATTGGGTAGATGGCGAACTGATAAGTATCTAGATTGTATGTACGTGTTTGTATCGGGTGGCTGAGCCGCGGAACTGTAAATACTAACATACTACATAGTAGCTTGTCGTACGACCAAATGAAGGCAACATATTCGGCACACATATAGCCACACACACACATAAAGCCTCACCCGCCAGCCTCGGCCCCAGCACGCTGGTCCGCGCTTGAAGCATCTCCCTCCCACTTCCCGTCAACGCTCCTCCCAGCCACATCCGTCGCAAATTCTCGGCAACTGGCACGCGCAGGAACGTCGTGCTCGCGACCCTTCAGACGTACAAGTAACCCACGCCTTCTGTAACCTCGCGCAATGAGGAGCGAGGTATATTAAAGCAAGTGTTAAAGTTCGCGCCACATTGAAAATGGCGATAGCATAGTGGGATAAGGGGAATAAGGAGCAAACGCGATAGCGTTTCTACATAGATACATACAATATATATATCAGTCCATAAGCGAAATAAGCGAAATAAGCGGATAAGTATCAACCGTTAACATAGAAACATCGGCGAACTCGGCGTTCGCATCATATAATATCATAACAGCAAGAAGTACCAGGCCCAAGGGAAAGTAGGAGAAGAGCTTTCAAGAGCAACAGAAACACGCGTCCACTAATTAGTCGGTGGCGATACAGCCCGCGGACTCTGCCGGCCTTACCGAACACCAGAAATCCCTGCATTACTCGACTTTGTCTAAGAGTTTCTTCCGACTAGGTTGAAACATTGGGTTGTTTGGTCGCCGCAGGGTTTCTGAATGGAATTATCCTTATAGCATCAGGTCAATAAATCGTACGCTGCGCGGATCTTCCACATAACCACCCGCACGAGATCATTTTTTCTTCTATCAGCAGTAGCACTGTCTCGGTCAACACGGTGGACCTTGACTGCAGCCTTCGAGGCGCGCCTTTAGCCATTCCATTTACATAAATTCTGGTTGAACGCTCTTGGCCAGTCATGTGTGAATTCCCCGATTTCGACAAGGTCTCTCAGGTCCGCTATGGCATCCGAGCCCGCATAATCTTCAGCAAAGCGCGCGTTGGGTAGTAGGAACTTGCGAAGCGGACAATCAGCATCCTGTAGCTCCGCAATGGTGTAGTGTAAATGTGTTCCCGAGGGGCATGCTCCAGAAACGAACTCAGACGGCTCTTGGATGTAACAAATTTTGTGGTCATCAATTGTCACATACACGGTGGCACACTAGAAGTACACAGAACGACAAACTCGACAAGCACGCCGTTCAAAGAACCGCATTCTTCGTGAAACGACGTCAGACAAACGAAAAGCTAGAGGAAGCAACAAGACACACTCACTTCATCCGATGATGAGGTTAGCCTTGAGGTCCTTTCCTTCCGCCTGAATGTACTTGATCGAGAGTTTCCTACCCTTCTGGTTTTTAACTTCGAAGGACGAAAGCTGCTTCTCCCTCTGCTCGGCCCTGCGTCCACTTTCATAGTAATCGGGGTTGAGAGAAGCACCAGTGTCACCCTTGATATCGGGGACGATGTCACACCACCTCTTGTAGTTGTGGACGCCGAGGACCAGGACGAAGTCCTCGCCAGTGTCGGACCTGAGGCATAAGGTGCCAGAGGTTCCGCTGTTTTCCATGTGAAGAATCAACTCTCCATCGACCTCGGACCAGTGGCCCTTGGTGAGACAGGTCTTCTCGACGACGTGGAAGAAGGCGTTGGGGTTGGTCTGGAAGACGCAGAGGTTGATTGTATAACTCATTCTGTTGGACAAAATGGCGTGAACATGCGGATGACAGGGGACCAGGCAATGTGGGCAAACCTGGTGGAAATTTGGATTTCGGTAGATAGATGCTAGTCGATGGATGAGTGTATGAAAGATCTGAGGAGAAGAGGAGCGCAGTGAGTGATTTTATACCTGTGAGATGGCTAAAAAAGCCCGGCCTATTCCGGTGTGATTGCTTTGAATACTCGAGAGCTTGCGTTCAACAGCCTAGCCCACACGTGCATGCAGTCACCTGCCGTAGAGATTTGGCGCCGTGGAGATGTTCTGGCAAATGACTTTGAGACCAGGTGACACGATCTTTGAGGGAGCTGTGTACACAAGTACAGCCGAGTTACTATCCAGCAGCGAAGAAGGCCCTGAAATTTTGCAAAACGTGAAAGGAAATGTGACATGTGAAAGAGTAGCGTCATTTCAGGCGTCATTTCAAAGCGCGAGAAGGAGCAAACATAGTCAACTGATGAGCGGAGCCCATGAGAAAAGGAGCTCATAGTCAAATGGTAAGTGCAGGCAAGGCGCTCTACCGCTTTTAGGAATGGCGATTCTCCAAGATGGAAAAGGCATGGTGCAAGCACCATCGGGTATGTGCCCGTTCGCTGGTAAGGTGGGGCGAGGCGGGGGAAGACCGTGACGATGGCAGGCGCTCCCCGACGCCGGCGCTAACCAATACCAATGCACAAAGGAGTGCAGTACTGTCTCCCTGCTGGGCGTGGACACGTTATTGAGCTCAGCGGCCGTGTGTAACTGCCAAATATTGAGTGTACAACATTGTTAACGCGGCGAGGGTAGATATAAACCGAGGAGGTAGAGGGGAAGGAGCAGGCCCTGAGTCTGTGCATGAGCAGAGATGAGCAGCTTGAGGATTAGCGTGAGTCCGACATCACGCGGCATTATCCTGACGCAACAGGAATGCCCCTGAGCTCCCAGCCAATCAAAGCGTGTGAACGAAGACACTGCAAAACTGAGATCCGACCCTACAAATCAACCACAAACACCAACGTCGCGCCAGCACTCCGTTCCTCCGCAGTTCCTCCCTGGTTCCTCCCATCGCTCATTTGACGGCCAGCCATTCTCATAATATAGTGACTTTGGTCAATCTTGGGCTATCTTGACATGTTACAGTGTCGCTCCACCTACAGACAACGAATTACACCTTAACTTAGATTCTGCGAAAACATCACACTCGGGGTTCATATGCATATCATATTGCGTTCTATCCGTCCAAAACAAGCTTGAATACAAGCCTCGAAACCGTGAAACACTACTCCTCATGTTCCCAAATGGCATATTATGCTACTGCTCTTCTTGTAACAGGCCTATTTTACCATTGTCACCGCTCCTAACCCCCCAAACACTTCTCCTTCCAACAGGCTTCTTTCACTTACATACCCTCCGCTTTCCAGAGACCATTGCGTCGTTCCTAACCCCACAAATGATTCAATTTGTAAAGTCCTTCCAGGCCTTTATGTGGCTTACAGCTGCAACGATTCTCGCCCAGCGCTTTATATTGGCTTTTCCATCTTGGAGAATCGCCATTCCTAAAGGCAGTAGAGCGCCTTGACTCGCCATTTAACTATGAGCACCCTCTCTCATGACCTCCGCTCATCAATGGGCTGTGGGATTCTCGCCCCATGCCTTCTATTGGCGTTTCCATCTTGGAGAATCGCCGTTCCTAAAGGCGGTAGAGCGCCTTGCCTGCACTTACCATTTGACGGTGAGCGCCCTTTCTCATGGGCTCTGCTCATCAGTTGACTATGTTTGCTCCTTCTCGCGCTCTGCAATGACGCCTGTAATGACGCTACCTTTTCATATGTCGCATTTCCTTGCACGTTTTGCAAAATTTCAGGGCCTTCTTCGCTGCTGGATACTAACTCAGCTGTACTTGTACACACAGCTCCCTCAAAGATCGTGTCACCTGGTCTCAAAGTCATTTGCCAGAACATCTCCACGGCGCCAAATCTCTACGGCAGGTGACTGCATGCACGTGTGGGCTAGGCTGTTGAACGCAAGCTCTCGAGTATTCAAAGCAATCACACCGAAATAGGCCGGACTTTTTTAGCCACCTCACAGGTATAAAATCACTCAGTGCGCTCCTCTTCTCCTCAGATCTTTCATACACTCTCCCATTGACTATCATCTATCTACCGAAATCCAAATTTCCATCAGGTTTGCCCACATTGCCCGGTCCCCTGTCATCCGCATGCTCACGCCATTTTGTCCAACAGAATGAGTTATACAATCAACCTCTGCGTCTTCCAGACCAACCCCAACGCCTTCTTCCACGTCGTCGAGAAGACCTGCCTCACCAAGGGCCACTGGTCCGAGGTCGATGGAGAGTTGATTCTTCACATGGAAAACAGCGGAACCTCTGGCACCTTATGCCTCAGGTCCGACACCGGCGAGAACTTCGTCCTCGTCCTCGGCGTCCACAACTACAAGAGGTGGTGTGACATCGTCCCCGATATCAAGAACGACACTGGTGCTTCTCTGAACCCTGAGTACTATGAAAGTGGACGCAGGGCCGAGCAGAGGGAGAAGCAGCTTTCGTCCTGCAGTGTTAAAAACCAGAAGGGTAGGAAACTCGAGATCAAGTTCATCGTGGAAGAGGGAAAAGAACTCAAGGCTAACCTCATCATCGGATGAAGTGAGTGCCCTGTTGCTTCCTCTAGCTTTTCGTTTGTCTGATGTCGTTTCACGAAGAATGCGGTTCTTTGAACGGCGTGCTTGTCGAGTTTGTCGTTCTGTGTACTTCTAGTGTGCCACCGTGTATGTGACAATTGATGATCACGAGATTTGCTACATCCGAGTGCCGTCTGAGTTCGTTTCTGGAGCATGCCCCTCAAGAACACGTTTACACTATGTACACAGTTGCACTTCGAAAGTTCCTACTACCCAACGCGCTTTGCTGAGGGTTATCGGGCTCCGATGCCATAGCGGATATGAGACCTTGTCAAAATCTGGAAATTGGTACTGAAGATAGACCAAAATTGCGCCCGCATGTCCTATATACAAACTCGAAGGGGCACTCGAGTGGTTCAATAGTATGAGGGAGAGGCGTTTGACGAGATTGTAGGTGATCTCAGCGGGGAAGAACGCCAGTCTGTCAAGCGGTCATTACAGCAGTTACATGTAATGCATCTCTGAGCGGAGCTCTATTGCCGCTTGTCTCTAATCATCTCGCGAATACGAACTAGCGACAAGCCCACCGTCCAACTCTACATTTCAAAAGCAATACAGTTTATTCAACACAACGTAAATTTGCAGTGTACATCCTCGTTCAATACATATCTTTGATAAGAATCGCCGGCTCGGCTCTGAAGTCTTCGATATCAACGAGCTTCCTCAATTTCATCATCCCCTTGGCGCCTGCCTGAGCCATGCAGCTGCGGGGTATGAACAACTTGTCAAGCGGATGCCCTGACTTCTTCCAGTCGTGAATAAGTTCGTGTAAGAACTCTCCATCGAGTGGTGCCTGCGCGGTTGATACCGCGATGCTTTGTAGCTTATACCACAACACCGATTCTCCAGTGGCGCTGCTGATCCTGCTGAGTGGGTTGACGATAGCCAGCAGGATGGTATCGATATCTCCGGATGGAGGCGAGCGCTGTGCCTGGAAGGTTAAGCGTTCGGTAGATGGGAACATCAGACCAAGCGATTGGAGGTCAAGCAGTGTGGTTGCGAGATATCCGTCAAGGATAAGATGTCGCAAGGATGGGAAGTGGGACACTGGTAGCGAAGACTGAGTGAAGGACCGTGTGTCCTTCTCCCATCCCGCGAGCGAGAGTGTTTGCAAAGACCGTGCATGGATGGTATGGATGATGTTTTTGACGGCGGAAAAAAAGTAGGAGAACTCGATGTGCAGAAATTGGAGGTAGGGTAGAACAGTAGCATGTTCATCTGGAAAGTCGACCATTCCATCCACTTTCAACTCCAGGTGAGTTAGCGATGGCAGGGCCATTAGGAAACTTCGACAAGCAGCGTATCGCTCGAATTCCATCTCATCGATGAAGATATCATCGAGTCTCAGATGGGTGACTGATTTGAAGTTCGCAGATATGTCGAAGAAATGATGCACGTCGTTTACTGCGATCTCATCAAGCACCATGATCCTTAGATGCGGTGCTAGGAATTCGATCGTCGAGCCCGGAAGACTCGGCATATTTGACAGGTATCCTCTGTATTTGGATATTTGAAACGATCTGAGAAGGCTCGCCTCCGGCTGCAGCGCGATCTGCCTGAGCAGCGACTCTAGCGTGTCGCCTGTCATATTCACAAAGCACAGTCGCCTGCAATGGCCAATGTGATCGATAAGATGCTGAAAGAGGGTTGGTGGCAGATGGTGGTCTCTATGTGACATCTCCACGCGGATATCCACAGGTGCGAGCTTCGATCTGTGAAAATATGCGGTCACCCTTTCCATGAGTGTTGTGACCGGGTAATCGCAGTATCGAATTTGGGTCCATAGACCTGCAGTTGCGAGCGCGACGCTGCGCCAGCGATGCGAAATGTGCGAAACGAGATCGCCGTAATGCTCTTTCCGATCATCGTGGTCCAGCTGCATGCACGCTTCGAATATTAGCGCGAGTATCTCGTCGGGAGTGTTGGCGGTCGCAGCCTCCGAGTTGTTTAGGACAGAGCGCTGCAGGAGCACATCCACCGGCTGGACATTTAGACCCAGTTCGAATTGCATCGAAAGTTTGTGCCTCCTGATAATGTCCTTGTGAACGTTTCGAGGGCGACAGAAAACGAAATGTAGGTCGTCAACTAGGACATTGCGATGCAGATCTCTCTGAGCATGGTGACATGCATATGGTGGTCAAAGGAATAGTGACATACCGGCAGTGACTGAACAATATCACGACGGAGATATATCGGGAGCTTGTTACGGTTTAGTATGAAGGTTATGCGGAGTGATTTACATAACAAGACCGAATTGAAAGGCGAGGGTGGTATAAGTACGTAGACGTCGATAAGCGCAGCGCGGAGTCATCGCGCATTGCAGTCGGTCCCGCAGTCGGCGCTCGCAGTGTGACTCTGATTAGGGTACCGGTCTGACATGTGCCAGTCGAAATATAAACGCCACGAGCACCATAGCAAGAAACGAGGCAGCGTGAAGTGGCAAGTCCTTAGAAACTGGGAAGAAATTTAAAGACAAAGAGTCGATCGTGTGAAAAGCCCCTGTTTCTTTGTGAGTCACTGGCTCGGCTTCAAAGTGATCACCTTTGATCACCCCTGGATTCTCTCGTCCTGACTCAGTGACCCTTGCACTTGGAAAGACAAGCACTCTCAGAGCCTAATGAAAACCCACCAGCCCGTCGAAACCATCCCGAGACCCGAGCTCAGGCTCACATGAAGTACACCTCGCGATCGTATTTCGGTCCTCACAGCGCGTCGGGTGTCCTCCTATTACCCTCAATCTAAATCGTCATTTTCCCGCCACAGGAGCCCGCTCGAGCAATGGAATGCTGTGTCAATGCGCTCTGACAAGCGAGGTTCCCGACATTGACACATGCTAACGATCTGACAGACTGGCGCGTCGTCGGCTGCACAGCACAGCTCGCTGGACCCTTGGATGCGGTGACGATGGCTTACCCAGGGTTACTCCAGAACCAAGACTCAAACTGCGGCGCGTCAATTCCTGAACGATCTCTGACTGTTCGGGGCTTTCTGCCCACACCCTCTGCCCTCCTGCTTAGGGATATGCCACGCAGGCCCGACGCCACGTCCACCGGTCCCGCGAAGCGAACGCGACCCGTCCGACCAGACCAGTGCTCAATACGTCACACCTTGCCCGGGATCCAGAGGCGCAGTACGTCCAGTGGACCCGCAAAGCCAACCACTTTGCCGGTGCCTGCCCCATCACGACTCTCATGGCCAGCTCACCCACAAGTCACCTTCAAGTACGCATACGTAGATTGAGTGTACTTGGCGTGGTGTGTGTCTAGATGGACATATGAGCTGTAAGTATTCCAATCCTCTGCAACCCTAAAGCAAATACTGATTATCTTATTTAGACTACTGGACGTGGGGGCTTCCCGACTGCGTCCGCTGAGCTCTCAGACACGACTATACGTGTATTTTGGCCGTATTATTATCTCTGCCATCCTGTAAACCAGGCATCCCGTCTCGCTGTTATGGGGATGCACCCCGACTCCATACGCCTCAATATGCCTTGCACCCATCCCCGCATGGCATCGCAAACCCGATCAGCCGGCAGTCCTCGATTTTCCTTTATAGGATACCGCATCATGTTCCACGTTATGATCCAGGGCCCAAGCCGCCCACAAACTACCTTCAAATACACGGATTAGGCGAACCGTAGCCCCAGTCATCCACACGGCCTGTAACTCCGCACATGGTGGGAGCGGGCTGCGGCTGCGGCTGCATAAGCGTTTCTGGTGACCTCGAACAGTCAATCCACTCCCACCCTTGGGGTCATGGGGCGGTATTCCACTGCCAGTTCCCAGCACACTCATCAATCCAGCTAGTGCGACCCGGCCTTCAGACGACCAATCACCCCCTTTCCGGCTGCTTGCATGGCCCACTGTCTCTGATCAATAATCATATACATCTATCAGCACATATTACTATTATATTTGGCCAGCATTTCCAAGAGCTCTCGCAAAACAGGCAAGTCCGGCCCTCAATGCTGGAAGCCCACCAATGCCGGAGGAAATATACCCGCTCAAATTGCCGCCCATTCACTGCCACATTGTCTCCCTTTGCCCAAATGCGGACGCCTGTCCTTGTTCATTATGCGGTACGCACCGATAATTTCCATTATTGTCTCGCCTGGCATCCTCTCTATGGCTACTAACTGACAGTGCAGGTGTCACTTATCTCACTATGCAACGGAGGACCGCCATTGTAGACCCTTGGCGACTTCCAGCACAGAGGGAAGCTATTGTACTCGGGCGGGCCTCTCAGCACAGCCATCGGTTACCAGAGCCTTAAGGGCAATAAAGTCACTGACAGCGACCATCTCATCGCTTCTTTCTACACCGCCGCACCTCGAACAGGACTATATCTACTTGTTATCGATAACAAAAGATCATCATCTACTCACCCGGCATACTCCTACTTTCGCATCCTTGACACAACAATCGCGAAAGCGCACTTTATGCCTAGCATCTTTACTCGGCGCCGCAACGAAGGAAAACGCCCGAAGAACGTACGCTGGAACGTCCCACTGGTGACGGGATACATATCACCATACGGATCGCCACCTGTGACCCCGATGAGCTCTCCATTCTATTGGCCCGCGCAGGCGTTCCCTAACCCGCCATACAACGGGGGATTCGTGAATATGAATCGTAAGTCTTTTCTCTTGTTCTCAATCAACCACAGCACTAACACACACTGTTTAGCAGCTGCAGGGACACCACGCGCTGGAAACACACCTCTCCAACGACGCTCGTCGTTTACTTCGTCGTTTACTGCGCCGCAGTGGGCGCATGGCGGCACTCCGCTCAACAGGTGGGGCAGCTTGGCGGGCCACACGCCCCGCTTCACCTCGGCATTTGTGCCTCCTCCGACGCCACAGGCTTCCCACACCTCCTTTGGGCAGCCACACCCGAGCCCAATGGTCCAGGTCAATGCCTGCCAAACCCCCCACGTGCATCCAGGTAACAGCAACCCTGGCTCACCTTGGCACACACCCCAACATTCGCCCAGCCATTTGGCCCCTGCGCTGCCCGCCGAGCCTACGCGCTGGGAGTACACAGCGGGCACCCTGATTTGGAGCCCGCACCCCGCTCCGCATCCGCACGTGCCCGCGTCCGAGTTCTGGAACACGATGGGCGTGCTGCAGGGCCCGCAGCCAACGCCGCGCGTGCGTGCGTATGAGATCGAGGTGCCGCTGGCAGTGGTCAGCGGGGGGTGTCCCATGCCGGGAAGCGCGCCGTGGTGGAACCCCGGGACCTGGCCGCCGTCGCCGTGGGGAACTGGGGTTCCAGTGAAGCTTGCGCCTTGGTGAGTGTTCCATGTTCTTTGCTCTGCGTGATTTCATTGCTGATACGCTCATTTGCAGTCTCATCCCAAATCCGTCGAATGCGCTGTTGCCGCAGGTGGTGTGGGACGTCGCGCAGAATCCCACGAAGGCTCAGCGCATCACGGGCTCGCATACGCTGGTTCCGCTGAACAGCATGTTTGGGCAGCAGGCCACGAGCCCTGCGACGAATGAAATCCAGATTGGTGTGCAGGTCGCGCAGATGGAGAAGATGTGGGGGCCTATAAACGTCACTAGCTCTAAGGCTATCACAGTATGGGATCTCCTCATGTGAGTTCTTTTCTCTCACAAATCCCGCATTTCCAAATCAGTCGCTGACCATCTTGCTTGTTCTACAGTGCGATATACAACTACATGCAGACACCCCTGAAACAGCAGGAGGTGGACTACCTGCAAAGCCTCGACCCCGATAACTACGACATCCTCGTCGCCGCGTGCTATGCGCGTTGTAACGTTACCCCGGGACTACCTGGGTACGAGGCGGCGCAGGGACTCAAGCGCGTAGATCTTATCGGTGATACGAGGGTGTTCTGGGGCTTGTGGGTCTCGGTTGACGAATTGTCTGACAGCTGGCATCTCAATTTGGGTCTGGTGAATATGAGGCCTGGAGTACCGGTACGATGATATGATGATGAAGATTGTTATGAAGATTGTTATGTTTACGGATTTTCATGCCACTTACTGTATTTACTTATATACCCCAAGGATTTGTATCAATAGTTTACGACTGCGATTTTGGATTTGATGGTTACGATACGCACTATAACGATACGAATAATGACACTGTGTTTTACTGAGAAGGATCAGCAACACTGACAATGGAATGGGAGTTCGATGGGTGATGACGGGGTGTATTGACACTGACCTCAAGGTTTTCTCCTTTGTCCAGTCAATATTCAATGCTTGGTCCATTTCTCCATGTATGTATCCTTCATATTGTTCGAGTCATGCGTCTTTTTCTCATCCCCAATATCACGTCCTTAAAGCGGGCATCAGGACTTTTGAAGCTCCCTCTGTTCTGCGACTCCTGAATACAAAAGAGCTTCCTTGACTCTTGAGATAAACAGGTGCATTATCCAACCTGGTTGGCTTCATCGTGTAATCGTAGCTAGCAGACGTTCTAATCGTCGCATTCTAGCCGATATTAAATCGATTACACACCTAAACCTTCCAGCATAGGGATCCGAGTGGTAGCGATCCCGTTTCGGGGCCGTCCGGAAGTCCGATTGGCCGGCCAAGAGTAGCGACTCCGGAATCAGACCCTGAGGCCCCACTGGGCTTTTGCTGGGCGCACCTTCGGGAACCACTACTCGTCACTTCGGACTCCAGCATTCCCTCAATGGGCACCTATCGGGGGAGCAGCACCATTCTTCGCCACTTAGCTCTCTTTAGTTTTCCTTTCATCCTATCCATCCTTATTATGTCTTCTTCGATTAGTCTCTGGCGGCCCAGTAGTGAGCTGTCTTATGATAAAACAATCGATCACGGCCAATAATCATATCTGTTTATCTTCGAAGACTTCTATGTCAACAGACATGGCACATACAAGTGCAAGATATGTAACGATTTCACAAGCTGGGTTACCCTAAGCAAAGCTATTAACCACGAAGACAACCCATCACACATTCGACGACATTGCGATCTCGATCGCACTCATCCCCTCACCAGTCCTTTGGGAGACGATACATCCTTTCCCTCTTTACATCCTTCAAACTCTCCTGAGTCTGTTATCGCTCCTATCAGCGCCCTTTATCAGTCTGAAGCAGCAGCTGGATGCTGCCGCAGCATCTGTACGGCCAAGTCGCGCGCAGACTGTTCCAGTGACTGTTGGTGGATCAATAGACCCACCGCGGTCACCTGTCCGTGCGAGGCGGCGCAAGCGCAAATCGACTGTCACTTCAACCCCAAACTCTCAGCATCACACGGCCACAACATCCCTCGCTCGCAGTGACTTCCCCAGCACACCAAAGCGGCATCGCGCTCAACAACTACCTGAAATTCTTGCAGATTCTGTACAAACACAGCAGAGTCCTGGCTTGGCGCACTTTTACAGGCCGCGGCAAGACAGTGACACCCTTGAATCACTGCCATTATTATTATACTGTTCAATTAATCTGATAATTCATATCTATCTTCATGGCACTTGTTGTTTCATTCGACTGGATCTGTCTCTGCTCGAGTCTCCATTGACGCCACTCAACTGCATTTCAAGTTCAGACTTAAAAACATCCGCGCCAGCAGCACTCTTTCTTCGCCAACCTTTGCACTTGTCTCTGTGATCCCCCCTCCACCAATGTCCACTTCACGACCCATCTTGGCGCAACACAACAGAGGTCATAGTTCCGCACGGCAAGCTGGCCACCCTTACCGCAATGGTAGCCCGGCCACCAGTGTCTCTGCAGCAAGTTCACACAGCCGTGTGTCATCAGCCAGCTCGGTAGCTGAGATGATGGTTGCATCAAATTCAAGAGCATCACCAAACCTATCCAATGCCTCTGAGTCCGCAGTGGCTCTCTGGGTTGATCAAGTTGCCGCAAGACTCGGTCTGAACCACGATGACACCAGCCTTGTGCACGACTTTGCGATAGTGAGTGAGACTAATGTGCACCCACATATCGCCCAACTGACAAAGCTCACTTTTAGGTATCCTTGGACAAGAAGTTGATCACAATCTTTGTGCACATCATTCAGCAGCGGAATAAAGAACTGGCAGCCGCGGGGCCTTTGGGAAACATTACCTCCAGTCTCTCCCGTATCGAGGCTTTGTGCCGCAAATCTTGGGAGCCATCTGAAGGTCAAATTGTAAGTCTGACTGTGATTCCTTCTTCTATATTGGTCTGAAAGACATTTGTTCAATTCATTAGAAACTCCTGAAGCAATTGCTGCGGCACTACACCATCAAACCTGTTGCAACCTACAAGGACCTCGCTGGTTTTGTTCGGGTGAGGAATACTCCCAAATACCCATTAGATTGAACACCTTGTTTCATTGATGAGCTTTGCAGGACTATATCATACAGCACAAAGAAAAGCTCAAATTGCAGGTATACGTCAAGGATGCTCTTGCAAAGCGAACAGTCAACAGTTTCCTTACGAAAGAGGCCAATGAATGCAAGAGTCAGTTCCGCAAAGCAGTAAGTTATTTTACCGATGTTTAATCACAGATTTCGGCTAACAAAACGATGAGATTTTCGAGTCGGTGCGAAACAAGGTTCCTCTCGCCGAATTTGCGAAGCAAATGGTCACGGCATGGCACATGCCGCTGCAGCCAAACCCGATTCCTGATGCGATCCTAGCGACTCTAGCGATGCACGTAAGTAAATTTATTTGAATATTGAATGATTCATACTTATATCAGCAACAGCGCAGCGTTGCGGGACCTCTGGCTATCAAAAGGTCTGTCAAAGGAGGAGATACAGGGCACTGGCAGCAAGTTGAGGTCTATTTGGCAGATGCCTACGACGAGAACGGCAATCAACGTGGTACATCATCTGGATGGCTCTCGTGAGTTGAATCTCTACCGACAGGTCTTTCATTTGCTCACTTTTGATCCAAATCATTAACTGGCAGTCGGACCTGATCGCAGCAGATGAAGACACTATATATACGGAAGACTATGATCCAGATCAGCAGGAGGGATATGACGAGGACGATGCGGAAGGAGATGAAGAAACCCATCATCCGAACTACAGCGGGGAGGTAGATGTGAGCAACATGGGAGACCTGGCCGCCGAATCTTGAGTACGAGGTGGCGGAGCCAACTGACAGTTTGCGGAGTATAAACGCACGGAAAGCCTTAAGTGTTAGATAGGCATACATAATTACGAATCTCATTTACATTTCTCTACTATAATATGACGCTGCTTAATGTCTTCCCTGTTGTTTGAATGCACAAACCCAAACCGCTATTTTGACGATCTCGACAAACAGCCCCTAGCCGCAATCCAACTGAAACCCACCTCCATTCACGCTGGAACCGACCTGTTCTCCCTTCGGACCTCGACTGGGAACCCTGTCGAATTCCGGTCAGAGCCTCTCCACTGGGTTCCACTGGGGCCTCATGTTCGGCTTCCATCATCGGCCGGGTTCGGACGCCTTTCCCGATCACCCCATTCGGATCCCTGTGCTGGGATGTTTAGGTGTGTAGGTCGCGCAGCTGCCGAAAGTGATACTGTCAAGCGTCCACCAGAGCTAACTCGGTGCCGAGGCCACGCGTTCTCGGATCGTGGGTTCCGACTTTGGTCATCTACGCGTTCGGACGTAGGGTCGGGATAGTCGCGGGTGCTTGACAGAGCGCTCACAGCAAGAGGCCGGCATCTCGTTATTATGCTATCATTGTTCTAGCGAACCTAACAAAGGTAGTCCCCCCTCAGTTTCTATCTAGCTTCCCGTTCTCGCCGTGCTCGCATTACTATCATGTCGAGACGGAGAAGCGACATACCGCCGTTGCATTTTAGGTGCAACCGCGGATATCGGTATTGGTTTTTCTCCTGACGCTCAAACACCCCACTCTAGACCTGAGATCGTGATTGTCGTCCTAGAAGCACGAGGAAGAACCGTAACATATATCCCCAGTCCTTCAGGAGCTAGTCTACGAGAGCTAAACGGCCGACCTTATTGGTACTACGCAAAAGGTATATCCGAAGTTCCTCTGAGGTTCGTGCGCCACAGCCTCCCTCTGTTAACTTTTCGCACCGCTAACGCAGAACCTTGAAGACTCTTAGTGAGCACGTAGGCTCCGGGTACCCTTTCTACCGTCAATTCGCTAACTATTCCCGACCGTAGTACCGACCGTACGAAAGGGAGAGGTTAAAACGCAGGCGTAAACGTAACCGGACGTACCCTCGCAATCTCCGTTATTTATCACGTTCAAAGTCTGGGTTAGTATGGTAGTCGTTACTGACGCTTAGCACTCACTGCACAATTCAATGTCATCGTCTATTGTTGCTTGGAGACTCGGGGGCCTCGCAGGCTTTATGGACCTAAGAGGTGACAGTGGCTAACGTTCCCAAGGCTTACGCAGCTACCAAAGCCGTTCGTGTAGAAGTACTCGGCCTCCGAGAAGCCTAAGGCGGGCAACTCCAACACCCCGTTTGAACTAGCTCTCGTTAAGTAGAGCGTTTTCCCCTACTCCGACTCGCCTCTGTGGTCTAACCTTGTATCGGTTCCGGAGGAGATCTAAAGCTTAGGAAAGCGAGTAGAGTCTATAGAAAGCCATTTCAACTAGGCACAGACACCTATATTTAGATCAAAGATACTCTGTACAGGGTCAAATAGTCAAATTAGCCCGTATGGCACTAGGGACTGGTCAGCAGTTCGACGGGACACCCGTCTACCATCTCGTGGAAGCTGCCTATGTTCTCCTCGTACCGTTAAAAAACAGCGTGAACTCGAAGTTAGAGAACGTGAGCCGCGTTCATTCGAGAGGCGCTCGTGCGAAATAGGACCGCAGAAGGGGATGGCAGTTGAAACGGCTCCATACGGCTCTCCAAGAGCAGAAAACTCCGACACCGTTGTACCTTTACTACGGTCTGGACTCTGCGACGGTCGCTACAAGGGCTTAGGGCTCTCCGAACTGGACTACACCGCTGGTTAACAGCGACTGTCACTCAACAACTTGAACACGTTCGGACGAAGACCTACATGCTCACCTCCATCTTTCAATTGTCCTATAGAGGAATGAATTTTGGACCTAGGAATATTTTACACCGACCTAACTCGCAGCAACTGAGCGCCGAACTTCGGCAC